>PVKE010017249.1:0-30981 GCA_004027555.1 Craseonycteris thonglongyai
GTCACTTTAAAAAACCAGTTCTACACCTGGAAACTATATTGCCGACCAATGTCACCCCAATAATTTTTTCTTAGACTTATTTTTATTGTTTTTGACACAGAGAGAGAGATACAGAGACAGAGAGAAGGGGGAGGGCCCAGAACAGTCTCCATAGTTGCACATCATTGGGTTTTCCACATAGTTTCATTCCACAGGTGGGTGCAGGATGCACAGGGCAGGAACTGGGCCGGGGTCTCACCCTGGTGAGAACCGAACTGGGGACACTCCCCAGCTCAGCATATGGGTCTGCACAGGCTGGGGCTGGGATTCGATCCTCGGTCCCTGGGGCTGCAAATTGAGTGCTTAACCCACCGAGCCATCCCGGCTTTCCCGTCCCCAATAAATTTAACAACAACAATGACAAAAAAAAAAAAAAAAAAAAAAAAAAAAAAAAAAAAAAAAAAAAAAAAAAAAAAAAAAAAAAAAAAAAAAAAAGAAAAAATTCTTGGGCACCAAAATGCACAAATAAATGTTTACTTAAAAAATTTGAGCAAATAAGAAACAATGATTTTGCAGTACTTTGGTAAACAAATACATCCCGTTTTAACAATCAGAGGCTACTATGAAAGGAAATAAGTACTATTGTTTTTATGGCCCTAGCGAGCATTTTTGTTATTTTTACTTAAATTTCTTATGATGGTTTTATTTAAAGTTTACATGTAGGTGCTTTATGGACATGCAGAGAAAATTTTTTATTATTGTTAATAATTACTATTTTTATCTGCACTCTTTCTTAATTAACTTATGAAACCTGTATTCAGACACACAAAATACCTTTGGCAGCTCGTGACCTCTGTGGTAATTCTAGACCTCATCTCTAGACATAGATGAGTCGTGTTAGATAATAAAGAGCAGGATCACAGCTTTAGCAGTCACAAGTAAGCAAAAAACCTTTAATTTCACGTGTAGAGCTGAGAGGATACAGCCATGTCTTCTTTCTTTGTTTCTATTCCATGTCAGTTTGTGATGGGAATAGATGTCTTTTCTTCAGGAGCTCCTGGTCAGTTTAGAATATTGTGTCCTGAGAAAACTCAATAAATACTCAGAAATGTAGTTCCTGAATTATAGCATTCTGAGTTCAGGTAATTGTAAAGTAGCTATTTGTTATTCAAGAGCAATTTTCTAAAAATTGAAAGCCTGTGATTAAGGAATATGAAACTGTGAAAAAGAAGAGACTGTATTTCCTACATGCACATAAAATGTCTCGTTACTAGAGAGAACAGGGCTTCTGTCCCCAGGGCTTTGTATTTACAAAGATAGCCCCCAAATGCCAGTGACAATATTGGCTTGTTGCACCCAAGTCTCTGCTGCATGGAGTCCCAGTGATAATTTCCAAAGATTGCATTGGCTTTGGACAGCCACACGGACAAACAAGCCACATTTCAGGATGTTCTCATTCATGGGGCAGGTTATTGATGTGCTTTTATATGCATTTTCAGAGCAAAGTTTTCAATTCCATCATATTAGAGTGTGAAGTGGTTGATTTAGCAGAGAAAGACCAGTATCATTTAATTGCAAGCTTATTTCTCTCTCTAAAACTAATTCACAAAAAACCTACCTGTAATCTGACTTTTATTATGCCTTTCAAGTCTGAAATCCACCTTAATAAGACTTTTGCCCTTTTATACTCTCTTAGGTATCTTTTTATAGGCTTAAGTTGTTACATCAATACAGTATCTAAAATTATGTGTAAAAATATGTCAGATGTTAGTTCTTATAATTTTGCTTTCTTCATTTTGTTTTTGTCTTACACTTTAGATATTTATAAGAACCTGGGGCTAAAATTTTTTTCTCCAAAATCATCTAATTATTTCTCTAATTAGCATCAAATTATTTAAAAATTTTCTCAGGAATTTTTTGTAATAGCTTTTAGCCATCTATAAAACTTTATATACCTTGGAACAGAATTCTCTGCTTATGACTAAAAATTCCCTTAACTAAACATTCGCCCATATGTATACTTCTACATTTTAATGTCTCAATTTTTAAAAATGTCTTTAGAGTTGTTCTGCATATAATACATATTTTGGCTTTTGCCTTATGCATATTAAGTAATATTAATTATTAAATATAGTGATATAAACAAAGTATGCTAGTCATAGAACATTCTAGACAGTTCAAAGTCTGGCTGCACCATATACTGGGTTACTTACACTTCATATGCCTCAGTTTTCTCATCTGTAAAATAGTTATAATAATAATACCTAATACATTGGGTCCTTGTAAGAATTAAATGAGATTTAAATCACGTAAAAAGCTCAACACAGGGCCTAGCACATAATAAGAACTTAAGTATTTTCCTTCTAAAGCAGCAAACTCAGGAATTGTGTCTGGTATAAGGTGTTAAATGCCTCACATTTAATATAATTTTGAGGTATTTCCACCAATACATAACAGCCACAATAAGGTATATAACAACCATTGCTCACCTCCTTACCTTGTGTTAATATTTATAATACATTCCCAAACAGCTGCTGTTATTATCATGGCCGTCATTGCCATCACAAGTTGTCTTATTTTTTAAATTAATTAATTATTATATATATATTTTTTTAACCTGTGGTAAAACAGCTTTCAGCTGGGAAGCTCAGATCAAATCAGAGTTCTGTACTCCAGAGCCTCCGTTGTGTTCCCACTGAAATGCAGCATGTGCAACAACTGGAGGTCTCCAGTTGTTGGACACATGATGACAACCAATGTTTTCTCACTATTCCATGGTGGAAGCATGATCTTTCCCACTTAGAGGAAAGAGTCACCTTGTACAGTTGAACATGTAGCTGTTAATATATCTGTCACCAACAGTTAACAGGCTTGGGTTTGTTGGACATTAAGATCTCTCTCCCCATCCAGGGTGCTTTAGGCAGGGGGGTCTCCTTTGGATCTGAATATTTCTGAGATAACCACATAAAGAACTCTCCAGGAGCACATAGAGATATGGTGGGTGATTGATTGAGTGCCGCTGTGTTTACTGCTATGGGATTTTATTTTTATGACCCCACCTGGCATTGGTACTACCCTTCCTCTATTTTTAAAAAGTCACCCAATATGAGGCCCAGCAATGCTGTGGGGCACGGCCTTTAAGGAATTTATCTGATAACCCTATCACCACGTAACACTGATGTAACCCAGGAACAGTCCCCTGCGAAAGGCATAATAAGAGACTAAACAAAGAAATTGTTAACAATTCAAATCACTTTTGCAATAAAATTGCCTTTTGAGCTTAGCAAAATTTTTAAACTTTTTCAATTTGAGCAAAGGTTTTCCCACACCACCCTGCCATCTAAGCCACTTCAACCCCCATTTGAAACTTTAAAGGATGTAACAATAAGGAAAAAGAGACAAATCATCAGATCTTAGCAAAAGGTCTTATTTTCATTCAGCCCCATGTTAACAGTGAGAATCTATTTGTTGCAATGTAACACAAAGCATATTTTAATCCTCTTTTTATGTGGAATAACATCTTGAGTAGAAATGTGCATAAATGGAAAGACATAAGAACAAGTTGACTAAGAGAGGACAAAACTGTGGATTCAGGCAAAGTCCATCAAATTGAATAACGAGCCACTGAAAGTGTGCATACTTGATGCACAGTTAGACTTCTATTCAGAACCTTAGATTACAGTTTTGGCAATATTTAGCCACAGTAAAAGAATATGAATTAAATTGATTGAATCGTTTAAACAGCAGGTTTCTCTGGATAGCGAAGAGTTCATTTTTGTCTTAAAATCTTATTATTTGAACAATTTGGGTAAGAACATGTTTAAAATGTAATGTTACTCCTTGCTTTTAAAAACAAAATACAGTGGATATAATTTAACTTTGTCTTAAATTGTAGATGTGTTATTGTACTACATGATAGATATCCTGACAGCCCAAATTATTTGCTTCTGTATTACATGGGCTCATATGATTTATGTTTTGAATTTGTGTCCAATTTTTCAAGGCTTTCCTGTTTCATCTCTTGCTAGGAGGATGCCGTCTTATTACTCTTGTCAGTCAGTATGTGAAGCTGCCTCTTCCCTTCCCTTTGTTGTTTGCTGTGGACCCCAGTCCATGTCATTAATCTGAATGAGTAGGGCTACACTATGGAGTGTCCTGTAGGGCATCTAAGGCACCCCATTTAAGGAGGCACTCACTCTGAGGATCATGCAAGCACAGGGTCAGCACCTGTGAGTGAGTGCCTCCTTAAAAATTGTTCCCTGGGCATCTGGCCTTCTTCACCTTAGTCCCAGTTCCCAGGCTAACTGAAGACCTATGTCAGGGGCTTCTCTTGTGATTAAAGCACTTGAACTCTTTGTGCTCAGAGTTCAAGGGGCTTAAGGATCTTGAGACAAATCCATTCTGCTCTTTAAAGACCTTTCTATTTTGTTGTTCAGCAGCTGTTGTTTTGATAAGTGAGGTAGTTAGCTGAATTCCGAATAGGAGAGGTGGTACTAGACAATATTGCCCTTTTGTCTGTTATTGTGCACATAGGAAAGTAAGTCATTAGCTCCCCCACCCCAAACCAATTAATGGCCCTTATCTTGACCACTTCATTCCTTTTATCAATCAAGGTTATAGATTTTTTCTAAACAAGGCATATGATATATGTTTACCTTTTTTTAAACAAGCATACACACAAAATATTTTTAACAAAATTTGCAATATATTCTAAGTGGTTCTTAAACTTTTTGGTCTCAGATACCTTTGACTGCTTAATAATTATTGAGAAAATAAAAAATTATTTATGCACACTATACTTAACATTTACTATATTAGAAATTAAAGTTGGTTACAATTTTAAAACAAGAATACACAGCATAAGTTCTATTAGCTGTCAGAGCATTATGTCATCATACATTATATATCCTATGAAGAACATCACTGCATATTTGTGAGCAAATATGAGTGGAAAGAGGCAAATAATGTCTTAACATTATTTAAAAAATATCTTTAACTCTGTAGACTCCCTAAAGGGGTCTCGGGAGCTTTGGGTGAATTTTAGATTGTACTTTGATAATCATCATTATATATTACTATATAATTGCTCTTAAAAAATGTGTAATTCCCTTAAATCTCAAGGTGTAAAATATCATGATCTATAACCTATAATGAATAGAACAGGGGACAAAATAAGCACAAAATTATTCAACATTAATTTAAACATTAATTTGTGTCTAAATCTTTATCTCTGATACATAAGCAATATGCCCAGTACAAGTGCACTATCATTTGTATTTGCTGAATTTTTTTGCTAATACTTATGATTCAAATGATCGAAAAGTCTCTAAGGCTTAGGAATACCCCCATGTGAACAATATTTTATATCAATGCAGTTTTAGTTGTGCTGCTGTCACCTAGGCCTATGAGATCCAGGCTGCAACATGCACATAGTGTAAACCCCATACCAACAGGGAACATGCCTGGCAGTGTTTATGAGATACTTAACCTAAAAAGAAAAATCATTTGCTGTGCTACCAAAAGTGACAAAACAGCAGTTGGCCAGATAGAGCCTTAATCATCATGTTTGCAACACAGCAGGGATTCACACATGTTATTTCAAACCAACAATTTGACATTGAGAATAAAAATAATAATAATTAGGGATGGCTCAGTGGGTCAAGAGCTCACTTTGCAGCCCCGGAGACCGAGGATCAAATCCCGGCTCTGGCCCGTGCGGACCCACATGCTGAACTGAGGAGTGCCCCCAGTTCGGTTCTCCCCAGGATGAGACCCCAGCCCAGCTCCTGCCCTGTGCAGCCCCACTCCCACCTGTGGAATGAAACTATGTGGAAAAACCAATAATGTGCAACTATGGATACTGTTCTGGGCCCTCCCCCTTCTCTCAGTCTCTGTCTCTGTATTTCTCTCTGTCAAAAACAATAAAATAATAATAATAATTAGGAATAACATTTTTCTCTTGTACCCCAAATTACGAGAAAGAAGAAAAAAATGGTTTTAGTACATGTATTTTATTCAAAAAAGTGACAAAAGGAAAGCCACACACACACACACACACACAGATCTATAATCCTATCACTCAAGGATAACGACTGTGATATGTTGTTCCTGTCTTTTCTGTAGCTCATAGCATATTATATGATGTAGTTATACCCTCCATGCTCCCAAAAAGCAAAATTAAATTGAACATGGGGGCCCATAAAATGTTCTTAAGTAGGTCAAGCAGTGCATTATTTGTGCCAGGGAGCCCAAGGGGAGGAGAAAGTTGGGTCTGGTGTAGACTGAGACACATATATAGAGGCAGATGAATGCCTTTTCAGATCTCAGATGATTTTCCCCTTTACTTTACTGACCATGGATCCCTTGGTCATTGAAAGTAGAAATGGTCTGCATTGGAGAGAGCAGAACCATTTATGGAGTCACTGGGCTCCGAGTCTCCCCGCAGCAGCACAAAGGCCACATATGGGCTGTCTCTTTAATAGCTGCCACCAGTGCCCGTCAGTTACAGCGCCCTGGCACTCACTGTGCAGGCCAGCCATTGGTGGCATACCTGTGCTTTTTACAGTAGGTGGTCATAGGAAAAATCCACCCAAAATAGCTCAAGCCCTTTGAAAGCATTTCAGGGTTGCAGAGGGAGAGAAAGTCTATCTCTGTGAGTTAGACAGGATCAAACAACAGCCGCCCTGGCCGAAGGAGCAAGGCGCTAGCTTTAGCTGTTGGTTCAGAAGCCAGTTCATTTTGATATTGTCCATTACAATATTTTCTTGGGCTTCATTTGTCAGAGCATCTTGGTTTCTTCTTTTTATTTAAAAAAAAAAAGTGTTTAAGAATAGGAACTTACATAGCCCTGCTCCTTTAGTCCATCCTGTTGGTATGTTTCCTAATGGAGACAATGGCAATAGTGGGACAAAAAGCCAACTTCATTCAACTGACAGAAAAGTCCCACAGTATTTGCCCATTGGCTTTGGAAAAAGCAGAGGTACAGTAGGACCTCACCTCACGAAATACCTGTCTGCTCTAAATCTTAAGAGAGAGATTAGAGGGAAGGTCTGAAGAGCTCCCCAAGACCAGGTGCTTGCTGAGAGTTACAGCAAGGCGAAGGGGAGGTGGCATGACTGCCCAAGTGATTTTTTTTGCTAAGAAATGTAGCCCACATTTGAAAGAGGGGATTCCTTAGAAAGGCAAGGGGTATATCGTCCTTAAAGGCCAAAACTCTAGTCCTAATTGCCCTCTTGCCCTTGTTAAGAAACGGAAGATGTGTGTTGACAGTACAAAGAAATATAAATAATGGGATTGGGCGAATGCCTGGGAGCCCTGAGCCAGCGAGAGGGTCACCAATGGGAGACATAGTGTTCCCTGTGGGTAAGGCAGACGAAGAAAGCTGCCCATCGGAGTGCCAGGGGCCTGCTCTTCAATTCTTGGCAGTGGGGAGAAGGGGTTTCTACGTTGGTAGAAACAAGCTGCTGTCAAGTATTAATTTATTTATGGAGTGTCTGCTGGGCAGAATTGGAAAAGGAGGAGGAGACAGGCCTTGTCCTCAAGAAGCTTGTGATCAGAGACAAGAAAACTCTCCATCTACTGTAAACCTTTTCCCATTCACAATCTCATTTGAAATGGAGGGGACTCAGTGATATTTAGGGCAGAGTGTGAGCTTTGTGACTACTCAGGCAGCGGCAGCATCACCTGAAAGCTTATTAGAAATACAGATTCTGGAACCCTAGACCTACAGAGTCAGAATCTGCCTTCGACCGAAGCCCTGGATGATCTGTAAACACATGGTGGTGGTTTCAGAAGCACACGCGGGAACATGGAGATAGTTAGTCTTGAATGTTTTGAGAGAACAAAGCTACTTGGCTCAGTTCATTTACTAGTGAGCTTCTTAAATATATTTTTATTTATTTATTTTTGACAGGGAGAGAGAGAGAGAGAGAGAGAGAGAGAGAGATACAGAGACAGAGAGAGAACTGAACTGGGGGAGCTCCCAGTTCAGCATATGGGTCTGCATGGGCCAGGGCCGGGATTTGATCCCCGGTCCCCGGCGCTGCAAAGTGAGCTCTTAACCCACTGAGCCATCCCGGCTTCCCCAACAGTGAGCTTCTTAAACAAAGCCATCTCATCTTAGCCAGTTTTATAAACACCTGCCCTTGTAAATTCAATGAATTTGGTGGCATGGGTGCTTCTTCCTGCAGTTCCTATTCAATGGGGATGTGGTAACTGCTGTGCATGAATTATATAGCCAGTGAATTCTGGGAACATGCAAATGATTTTTAGAGACATGAACAAAGCTGTGGATAAAGTCAGAGACAAAGGTGTGAACTAAAGTAAGAGAGATGTGTGAGCAGTTCCTTTAAGGCAAAAGGGGGAATCTTGGGGCCCTGGGACCACCTGCAATGGCTTGTTTTCAGTCTAAGTCACGTGCTGTTGACTTTCACCACACCTGTTCCCTGCTCTCCAGGTTCAGGATAGCTGGAATTTTTGTTCTGATGCCCTGAAAACTATTGAGAGTTCATTTTCTCATCCTTTCTGTCCCACAAGGATGGATTGCTTGTGTTATCTGTATTGTACAAACTCTGCATAATACATGTACATTTCCTCAAAGTTATTTATTATTACCATTTTACAGGAGGAGAATGAGAAGCCTGCCTCCTCTGTTCAGTTCCCATATGCTTCCTCATCTCCCACCCTAATTCCAACTGTGTTCTAACACGATGTAGCCCACAGACCTGGAAAGAAGGCCAATCCCTAGCAGGTTGCATGTGTGAAAGACATGCAAGTCATTCCCTCAGGTGTGTCAGAGTAAAATTCTGATAATAATAATGATGACCATGAAGAGATAAAAAACATACAGTACATACAGTGTGTACCATGTTTCCTACCCCTGCAGAAACTCATTCATTCCTGCCAACAACCCTTGAGACAGGTTGTGGTGTTATTTTCATTGCATAGATGAGGAAATTAAGGCACACTTCATTATTGCAGACTGGGCAACACCCATAGGAGGCTATGTGGCCATGACAATAAGACCAATCAATTCAATGGGGGTGGGGGAAATGCAATAATGCAATAATAGCTCTGAAAAGTCCACCAGTTTACTCTACCGCCACCAATATGACCATCTAAGAGGGAAATGCAGCCTCAGGCTGCAGAACCTAGGTTCTGAGTCCTGTAGAGCTGGGCCAGAGCCTGGCTCCACCCCTCATGAGTTATGGGATCTTGCAGGGTCTCTGTTCCCATCTGCAAAATGGGGACAATTATAGTAGTGACTTCATAGAGTTGTAAGGATTATAAGAGTTAATATATACTAGGTCCTGCATGCAGTAGGTGCCAAAAAGTGGTTATGACTTACTTATTCCTTCACTGGCTGTAAAGTAATGGACGTTCTATGATTTCAAGAAGAAAAAGTATTGGCTTTACCTACCTACCAGGCAAGCATGAATTTTCCCACTTTCATTTCCTGCAACCATCCCAGAAATGTACCTGTAATGTTTCTGTGTCTGTAGTTCTATTTAATATAGTTGGTTGTTAATGACCCATGTTCTACAGATTTGTTGGAAGTTGAATTAAGCCCTTTAAATTCTCACGTTAGTTTGATTTGAAAGCTGTTACATAGAACATTGGGGTTAGAGACACAATGTAAGTGGAGAATTCACATTAAGGGCACATTTCCAGTTTCAGTGTCAAAGATGATTCTCTTTTTATTTATTTGATTAGAATTCACCCTTGGCCTAACTTCCAAAACAGGGTTTTAAGCAGCGACAGCTTCCCTTACAAAATGGGCCTTTGTTTACACAGATGCGGAGAAAGTACGGCCAATTTGGCAGTTCAAACACAATCACCAAAGAAGGCTTTCTTAATTCCCTTTTTAATCAATTCATTATGCATTTAATGTGATTTCAGCAATAAAATGGGGTACCAGGGAGATACAAAAGGAATGGAAGATCCCTGTCCTTGTTTAGTTGGGAGGGAAAAGAAACGCAAATATATTGAGACAACTGAAAAATAAGTTAAAAAATAACTAGTGAATAAAGAGTGTATAATGATGTGGTCTAGAATGCCAAAAGAATAAGGGAGGGAACAGAATGGAATAGTTAGCTCTGAGAGTCTTAAATGTCAAAAAGGCAAAGATTGCCAAAGGACAGTGGTGGTCATAGTAATTGTTATAAACTGTAGAGCTTTATCTATATGCCAGCAACCCTGTTGGTCTTTTTATATAAGTTTAGCATCCTAAGAGGTAATTTATCTTATTATTCATATGTCACAGATGAGGATACCAGGCTGACAGAGATTAAAGAATTCTTGCCCCAGATCATACAACTACTGATAAAGCATAGAGTCAGGATTCAAATGTAGGTCCGTCTGAGAGAATCACACGTAGAGAAAAAAAATAAAAGGTCAATGGGGAAGGAGATTCTTGATCTTAGTGGTAGAAAAGGAAGGTCAGAAGGTGAAAAGAGACATCAGCTCTAGAACAAGGGGCCCCTGAGGTGCAATAAGGGGAGGGTAAAGTAGGAAGTGCCTGGTGACAGTGGCTTTGAAAGCTAACCTGAAGCATGAAGACCTAACCAGATAGGTAATGAGGACCCACTCGTGTGGAATAACAGGATGAAGCCCAGTTGTGGCAAAAGTCATCTCTGCGGCTGTGGAAAAAAGAGGCTGGAGGGCAGAGAAACTTGTCTATAGAGAGAGCCAGAAGAGGTCCTCAGACAATGGGCAACTCCAAAAGATAACATGTCAAAGAAATGAGCTTCTCCCTTTCAGTATTCTGATATTTGTGTGCTGCGACAACTTACCCAACGCCAAGAGATCAGCATTAGATTTCCCTCTCCGCACTCAGATCCCTGAAAATAAAATGCTTTGTCCTAGTGTTTTGTCTTCTGGTCGACGCTGGCACTAAAGATCCTTTTCATGACATGGCAAAGAAACGAAAGCTTTTCTCTTGACGCCATCTAAGGAACACTTGTCTTTCGCTGTATCTTCAAATCACATCACGTCCTGCCATGTTATTTGCCCGCCTGTCTGAAAGGTTAGATGTTTTTCCCTCCCTTTGGTTGTATTTTTTCTCCCTCCTTAGTAAACAGTGACATACGTAGCTCTTCAGGGTCATATGAATGAAAATAGGTGGTTCTTGTTTAAACAATACATTGGAGTTTATACTTGGCACCAAAAAATGATGAGTGATAGAAGAGGACGTTTGCTAACCTCCTGGTAGCCCTGCGTTGCTCTTTCTTGGTTCCTGTGGCTGCGATCCATTCCTTCTTCTATGCTCACTCCAGGCCACCCAGACCGAACGAGGGCACTTAGCCGGCTCATAGTGATGACTCTTGAGCCACACTGATGTGGTGAGGTAGTGTCCCATTGGCTTGGAAAGTGCCACTTAGGGGGGGAAATGTGGAAAATCCTAGATCTGGACAAAGATAAAGCTCCTGGGATCCTTCCAAGGCCTGTAAATACAAATACTTCTCTTTGGTATTTCATCATCAAGCAGAAAATCATTTTAACAGTGACCATCTTCATTATTGGCCTCTTCCTGCCCAGCAGCAGAGCAGCTGGCTCTCACATCTGTCACTAATTCTCAATTCTGGGCACCTGTAGGGACTCAGCCGGGGAAATTCTAACCCCTTTAGTCACAGGGTCCTGGGACATAGTATATTCTTTAACAGAACTTTCTTTCACAAGTTTACCACCATACTTGTCTATAATTTTGGATAGCTAAGGCCAGCTATAAAATCTCAAGATCAGAGCTCTGAAAACTTGGGAGAAGTGTAGGGGCAATCTGCAGCCAGAGGCACGTCCAGAAACGACTGTGAGGGGTTGGTTTTTTCCCCAGGGAACAGCAGTTTGTCTTATGAAAGGAAATGCTGTCCAGTTGGAGGACTTTGGTTCCATCAACATTCAGAAAGTTTGTCTCGTGGGCACAGGAAGACAGCAGAAAGGCTGTAGTGCCCTCGCTGTCTGGGAAAAGCGTTTACTGAGCACTAACCTCACCGTGGGCTGTACAAGATGTGAGCGCCTTAGGCTCTGAGGACAGGCTTGTCACTCCCTGCGTCTCATTTCCCCCTCAAGGTAATTCTGTGCACAGAAGATAGGTGTCCTGTGCTCATTTTCCCAGGGAAGAGAAACAGGCTCAATGCCATTAAATGCCTCCCTAAGGGAACGACTAAGTGGCAAGGACACCTGGATCCCCATTTTGCCTGTACTCAGTCCATCACTACGCTATGCCACCTCTTAGAAATCTACATACGACCGTTTAGAGCTTCACCTCACACCATACACCAAAAGGCAGTGGGTCTTAGCCCTGTGGATGCCCCAGGCTGATGCTTTGTCCTCTCCATCCCTCTTGTGGGTACAGATCAGATGGCTGCCTGGAATTGAGTGCAGCTTGGGCTGTGGAAAGTGGCTTTTCTCTGTGATGCGTGAGCCTAACACTTCCATCACTCTTTTCATTTCTAGAAAATGAAGTGCCGGCCCCAGCCCCAGCCCCACCCCCAGAAGGTGAGTAAAAACACTACCTCACACGCTTGGGCTGCATACAGAATGTCTATCCCGGCTTGGTTTGGCCTTCAGCGAAGCTGTGAGCTTTAATCTAATTCCTGTGGAGAAGTGGGATGACCACAGTTGTGAGAGGTTTATAATAATTAATAATAATAATAATAATACATTGTGTTTATATAACCTTTTCATGTTAAGCTAATTTGGATGACACATCAGATACTTATAAAACCCTTGGAGTTATGCCAAATGTGTAGTTATGCCCATGTTTTAGGGTTATGGCGCTGAACCTCCAAGCGGCTGAAGGATTTGTAGTGGTTTTTCACAGATAGCTAAGGGCAAACAAAACCCATCTCTTTCTTGTGAGAGTCGGGAGTGTTCCCACCTCAGTCCTGGAAGGTCAGCAGCCCCTTTTAGTCTTGAACTACACCACCATCAAGCACCTCCTTAAATTCCCCAGGGAGTTTCCAGAAAGCTTTGGTGGCCTCTGAGGCTCGACCTCAGAAGCAACTTTTCCCGTTCTTAGTACCCCATTGTCCACCAGATGGCAACACAACAACAAAAAAGAACAAGGAGTAACAGTTCCGGTGACCTTGACAGGTAGAGGTAGTGCCTAGCGACACACAGATGCAGCTTGCTTTGACACCTGCATAGATTTATGGAAGAGAGCAGGATGGAAAGAAATGATGAGCTCAAGTGTAATAGATCTCCAGAATTATTTGTCTGATCAGCCAAATAGCCCGAAGATGGAGACAACCAAAATTCATGTGCATTTATTTTCCCACAAAGACACCAAAGAACTCTCTCGTATTACTCTTCCTCCTTAACAAGGTGAGAAACTGTTATCCATTCAAGAATTATTCACAGGGTATTTGCTAGGGGCACAACTCTGCCCTGACCATGCAAAAGAATACAGAGCTATCTACCCAATACTTGTTAACTAGTTATTAGATGTAGTAGGCAACTGTAAGTAGAAAACATTTCTCTGTATTCAGTTTGCTTACAGCCAAATAGAAAATAAAATACAGACCCAAGAATAATTAAATAAAATACAACACCACTGTATTGAAACATGAAGAAAAACTCTAAGAACCTCACAAGGCAGTATGTGAGTTAATGAATGTTACTTGAATTGATGATGGAGTGTGAAGATAAGGGGTAGGAGGTCACTCTAAACTGGTCTAGTCTAGTTGAAAGCAGAAATTGAATATGGCCTCCGTTGCTGGTAATCTATTTGCATGGAAATATTTAAGGGATCATGAAGCTCTTTGCACTAGAGATCATTTTCAGAAGGGCAGTTTGAGAAATCTGTTCACAGGAGTGCCTTTGTCTAGCTAAGAGCACACAAAATTCTTAAGTAGACTGCCAGGGCTGTCTGGGAAAAATCTAGCCATGAATGCCTCTATTTTTTATATTACATGGCTGGATACTTTTCTGATAGCTCCCGTAGAAGAGTATCATTATGTATCAAATGAATGAAACAGGCTCAGTGTCACATGAGTTTAAACAGGGGCAAGCAAG
This sequence comes from Craseonycteris thonglongyai, assembly GCA_004027555.1. Lineage (NCBI taxonomy): Eukaryota > Metazoa > Chordata > Mammalia > Chiroptera > Craseonycteridae > Craseonycteris > Craseonycteris thonglongyai. The sequence goes on from PVKE010017249.1 coordinate 13,990, forward strand.
CTCTAGGTTAGCTTCCTTTCAACCAATATAAATACGTGACATTCTTCTTAGGAACGTCTTCTCTGTTATGTTTTGTCTTGCATACACAGATTTATTTCTGCCAACACTGTGTTGAGAACTTACAGGCCATTGTTGACATAACCTTTTGCTTCTGTTCTTCAGATCAGTTGCTGTCACTGGGCCACTAGTTTCCCTTATTGTGCCATATTTTATATTCATTGCACAATATTGACTTCCCAAAGTCTGTTAAAACCATTTTTATTAATTAAGATTCAGATCTCTATTCAATCAAAAAAGAGTAAATTCATATTTGAAACAATTCCTTTCTCATATATACCACAAGTCACACACCATTTACAAGTATCTAAACTAACAGGATTCTGAACAAAGAGAAATGAAAATTGGATGTTCTCAAGTGATAAAATTTGATTTTACTGCTCTCATATTGCATTTATTGCCACTCAACTCAACCCAGAAGATCAACATGTGCATTAAAGTATTTTTGAAAGATATTGAAAGTATTGTACAATTACAGGTTTTATACTCCGATTCCTTACTATAATTTTATGTGGAAGTTCAAACTATTAGAACCATTGCATGAGTCAAGCTTCCATTTAAAAGTCAATCCCTTGTTGAGGTCAACACGGAAGTGACCCACATTTTAAACTCATTTCTGTACCAGCATGTTATAACATGAACCTGCAATTTAAGTGTATTTTAACAAAATCTGTATTGCATGTTTCTATGTATACTTTTTTCAAAAGTAATCAGAATAGTTTCTTTTATTAAAAGTTTAATGCACCTCTACATTATAAATTCCAAATTCACAATTCATGTACAACATAATAAATGATTCTGAGCATCATTTATGATCTGTCTGTTGTCATTTATTTCTTCTCCATCCACCTACCCTGTTGTACCTCACACAATAAAATGCTTTTCTTAAGACACTTTTAAAAATGTGCTTGTACTTTCTACACAGAACCAAATAAAGAGAAGGAAGCCGGAACCGCACCACCAAAAGGTGAGTGGAGGGAGGAAAGATGAGGCTGAATTCAATAAAATCAGAAGCAGAAAGAGGTCAATAGTGATCACCATGGTGGCTCCATGAAATTTCTCTTATACCTGTAGGATTGTTTCTTGTTTGCATCTTATCCGCATGACTCCATCAACATAGTGACAAATGACGCTTTGATCAGTTTTTATGACACATTTCTAAAAGGAAAACAATGATAAAAATATCACAAGCACTTGTTGATAACGCCAGCAAATTAAGTGGTAGTTTCCAATTTCCAATGTGCATGTGAAGAAAAAGAGGTGTCCGATCATCTCAGGATTATATCAATTTGAAAAATTATCTGGGCTGCCCAGATTTGTCTTTAATTGAATATTTTCATGTTCCTGTGTGAACTGTTCCAAGTTTCACTAGTAATCCTGAAGGCTAGCATCTCATTTTGTAACACTGACTATGTGTTCGTGTACTCAGATAATTAATGATTTCTGTAACTGGACAAGGTAACCATAAGTAAACATCATGTTGCTTCTTATTAATTGGGAAATTCTTTTATTTCTGAAATATTATTCTTTTTACTTTATATAAAGATTGTCCAATTTTAATAAATGGATAATCTTTATTATGTGGATTTTTAAAATATGAATTCATTTGTCTCCCATGGAGATAGTCATCATTTCTGACCAATTGTTTCTCTGGAGCTAAGGAGTATAAGCCTTCTACAAACAAAACTTTTCACAGAGGCAGATCTGACAATCTTCTTTATATGTTTGTATCATCCCTTGTATGCTCATGTTTTATTTGTGTAATGAAAACCAGTTTAAGTTTTAGAATAATCAGTTATTTCTTAACTACAATGAAACTCTTCTTTCTTTTTGGACATCACTCAAAAGTATGTTAAGTATCTCTTTGTTCCTATCATGTCATTTTTCATTACCTAATTCCTATGACATCATTGTGTCCTATACATTAGTAAAATAGTTTTTTCTTTCTTTTAGTACATTGGACAACTTTTCTTCACCTACCTTGAATTTACACTCTCACAAATAAACACATAATATTAATACATACACTTTGTCCTTGACCTTTAGTGGTTCCCATGGATAATGTCCTGAGTACTAATCCTGACCACATGAGCCACAATCTAAAGGTTATTTGCTTACGGAATGCAGACAGTGGAAACTCCTAGAACTCCTTCCATGAGATGGGTTCAAGGATGTTTGGACATCCTGGCTGAGGTTTTTGTAACATTATTCCCCACAAGGTCAATGGCATATACACCTGTTTCCAAATTTGGAAAGGTGTTTGGGCCAGGTTGTAAGACTCAACCAACAGAGCAGATGATGCAATCCCAGAGGGCAAGCTGTCAATGTTTAAACAAAGCCTGTGTCTGACCCTTAATCTGAGAAGTCATCATATAATATTTGTATGTTTAAAGAAGAATATGTCTTTCTGTATATTAAATTGAATGGACCAACCAACCAGTTGACAAAAGCTTTTTTCTGTATTCAGTACACAGTTGGATGAAAAAGCAAAGCCAAGTCACTAGGGAGGGTATCCTGAAATTAGTAACAATTTTTTTCCCTGACATTTGCAAGGTTAAGCAAGGCCATGCAGTCCCATACCCGAATACAGAAACTGCAATGTATATATTTGCTCTGCACACTTAGGAAGAAAATCAATGTAGGATAGCAGGTGGCATCCTTAAATAAAGAAGATAGGTAAAGGGAAGTTATTTCTAAATATACAAGCCTTTCAACTATTACCCACTTTCATCAAGGACAGGAATATTTCAAAGAAAATACTTAAGCAAAAAGTAGACACAATAAAAATTGTTGGCCGTATGCCCAAGGTTGAGAAAGAAGAATTGCATGAGCATAAACAAGGCTGACAGGTGCCTCAGATCTTTTCTCCGGCGTTGACAGGAACGTTCTTCCCTGCCCTTCACCTTTCCCCAACTCCCAGTCCATCTAATTGTTTTTTAAGCAGTCAGCTCAGGTTTCTTTCCTTTATACAGCTTTCCCTTGACTTTCATCTCTCCTTCCTTCTCCTGGTTTCCCCTGGACTTACTGCCTCTGTCATCCAATCACTCTTGTCTCCACTTAATCGTGTATTGATAATTCACTCCTTTTCCTAACAGGTGGTGAGTTTTTTGACTTTTAGGTACCATGTCTTAACAACTCTTTGGGCCCCTCATCCCATTTTTTTTCTGGCAGAAGGCTGCACAAGGCAATTTCCTAATTAAAAAAACTCTAGAAAGAATGAACGATTAAATTTCCTTGTTGGCTCTGCTACTGATCATACAGGCAATGGTAGGTAGATTTATATTTTCACTTTCTGGGCAGAAGGATGAACATTCTACACATATACTCTTAGTGAAGTTCAGAATGAGACACGGATGCTCTGTGTTGAGTTCTCATCCACAGAACAGATGGGTGATGTAAAAGCAACTCACTTAGAGCAGTTGAAATTGGGCATGTCTGGTTATTAGTACATTTTCACACTTTAATTAGTCCCCTGTCCAATTAATTAAAGTATATTCAATTAACAACTCCAAGATTGTAACTATTATGAATATTATTCATAACATTGCAGCCTTAATATCATTCCCAGATGGCCTGAATTATTCTATGACAGCCTGTAAATGTCCTGAAAAAATTTTTTATAGCCACAGAACATTGATTAGTTCTGATCTCAATCTTGTAAATACTGCTTGTGGGTAGAGTTGCCAACTACAGATTTAGTATGAGTCTCTGTCTGAGAAACAGCTGATTTCCCAGGAAGGGGTTTTACTATTTGTTGGTTTGCTTGTTTGCCTCTAGACTTGTCCATCCAGTTACCCTGTTCCTTAATATTGCCCACTTTGTCCTAGAATTGAAACAATAGAGACAATAATCAAAAGATGTGTTTAACCACACAGCAGTATCAGAATTTGGATGTGTAAATCCCTTTTAGATCATGCTAGGAGACCTTGTCCTTATAAAAATAATACTAGCATAGTTTAGAATTCTTCCAGAATAATAACAGGTGGCAAATCAATGACATGCAAAGTATAGATTCTTCTTTATATCCCCAGTGGGACCAAAGATCTGCTTTTTTATTCTAATGTTTATTTATTCAGCAAGTATTCAAAAGCTGCTATGTTCCAGGCCAGGGTTAGGAGCTGGGTTCTGCCCTCTTGGAGTTGACTTTAAGAAACTTTAGAGAGGAAAACAAACATCAACAGAGGACAGTGAATTTCAGCTTTAGAAGGTGACATTTGTCACAGAGAGCCATGTATTGAGAATAATGTGGGTGCCCAAGTGGAATCATTCTTGTTTTGGTCAACCAGCATTGTACATAGAACAATAAGACTGTCTTCCATTTCTCAACAATTGACCCTGTGGGTGGTTGCAAATGTGCCAGCAGCATTTGAATCAGAGACTACTTTGAAGATCAGTACTCATTGCAATGCCTGATTTCTGGTGCATGTTTTTTAATTTTTATTTTTGCATCTTATTAATTTATAGTCTGTATATTTTTGAGTAAACCCAATTGGGATAGTTAATTGCCTCTTTTGATTTTTCTTCCAGAAAAATAACTGCTGTCTTTTTCCAGGCATTAATATTACCACATAAACTGATACAAATGAACCCTGTGCATATTAAAGATCTCATATAACTTGAGGTGAAGTGTCTTTCTTTTGACATGAGTGTGGTTGGCAGAGGAGAAGTGAAGCAGCAGAAGTTCCAACAAATTTCTCCTAAACAATAGGACTTGTTTTAATGAAGAAAATGACTAAAAATTTGTTTTCTTTATTTAGGTTTCTTTCCATCTGCAATAACATTGTCTTGGTACTTCTTACCAGCATGCTAAAATATTTTTGTGCAACTTTACCTTTAGGTACCAGACAACCATCTACTGAAGTGTCTCTGTGCTTTATCTACGTATTCTAATTACATATTTCTTTGTAATGAGCTTTGTTAAAAATTAATACTACCATGCTTTTCAGTTGTAAGATAAAACCGTTATAAGATATGACATTGATTTAGTAGAATTTGGGGGAGAAAAAAAAATTATTAAATAAACATATTTATTTCTATTGTAAAATAACTTCTGATTTCAAAATCATCAAAGTGATGATTTTGCCTTTTTGTCTTCTCATTAAGAAAATGTGATAAATTAATCACATGCTTCAAAACATGGTGAATTAATATTAGCTGTCTTCCATATGTGGTGGTGGTTGATGGTGTTGTTATTGGTGGTCATGTGTGCCAATAAGCACTACAACTGATTAGCCTGCTAGAGGAATCCAAAAATTGGTTTAAATCAAAGTATTTAACTGAGGCTTGTTTGCAGTCACATATATTTTAATTTTACATACATTTTAGTCTTTATTCTAAAATTCCAACAATTTCAAGTTTGTTTTACTTAAAATATTAATTTAAAAAGGCCATTTAAATCAACCATGGGTAGAAGTTATTTTTATGCTTAAGAGAGTGTAGAGAATGATAAAAATGTACACATTTACAATCTTTGGTGGTCTTGCCTTTGAATTTCAGATTTCATGTGTACCCCCTACAATTCCAAACTAGTAATATGAGACCAAGTTCTTTCTCTACTTTCCAGGCATTCTTCTCTGGGAATTTCAGTTGTTTAAAGAAAAATTTTTACGGTTTTACAAAAGCTATTTTCCCATGACTTAATGACAAATAAAGTTCTGCTTTGGTAAATGTCCCTTCTATGTTGCTAGGGAAGATAATTCTGCTTCTCTGGGTCCGTGTCTTCATGTGTGCAAAACAGCCAAGAATAGATATGCATTTTTTTTTTTTTACTGTCATTGCAGTCATTTGTAAAAAAGAATACATAACTCACATATTGTATTTTACATTGCAATGTATTTTGCTTTCTTTGGAAATGCTCTTGATGACATGCCTTTCATGTGTGCATTGCTGAATGAAACACAACCCCAAAGAATTAAATATTCAATTTCCCTTCTAGCAGGAGAGCCTGTTTTTGCATGGTATGGAAAAATAGTAGAAGCTTTCATTCTCATTCAGTTCAACCAAATTCAACCAGGCAACTTTTCAAGAATTTCAGGTCGGGATCCCAACTAGTAACCTAAAGAGATGCCAGAACCAATGCTACCTTTAAGAGAAGGAAACAGTAAGCTTGTCAATTATATTTTCTAGCACTTCAATAAATCTGAAAATGTATGTACAAAGAATCAAATATTGCCAATTGAGAAGTAATAGCTGTTTAGAATTATTGATGGATTATCTAGATCATTTCATGACACTTTGAAGCACTATTTAATATACGGTGACTTATTAGTCTAAAATAATTGTTTATAGATCTTCCCAGATAGTCTTAAGATTTAGTGGACATTGAAACTACTCACTCATCAAATTTTTGCTTAAAAAATGGATAATCTTTTCATTTTAGTTTTATGAAAGCATGTGAATACTCTTTTCTCAATCATTTAGCATTCTAAACAATTAAAGATTCATTATACCCTATGCACAAAAGAAACAAGCAACCACAAAACCTACATAAAACAATGTATTCATTTGACTCAAAATGGTTCTGGTTTATACATAATAAAGGAAGTTCTTTCTAGGATTTGGTTGAGTTTTAAAACTTCATTTTTGGGAAAGTTGGGATGGCTCAGCGGGTTAAGCACTCGCTTTGAAGCCCCGAGAACCGAGGATTGAGTCCTGGCCCCGGCCTATGCAGACCCACATGCTGAACAGGGGTGTGCCCCCAGTTCAGTTCTTGCCCGAACCTATGTGGGAGGCTCCCGGCCCAGTTCATGCCCTGTGCAGCCCTGTGCCCACCTGTGGAGTGAAACTATATGGAAAACTAATGTCGACTGTGGAGGCTGCTCTGGGCCCTCCCCCTTGTCTCTGTCTCTCTCTGTCTCTGTTTCTCTCTGTCAAAAATCAATAAAATTGGGGAAGCGGGGATGGCTTAGTGGGTTAAGCGCTCACTTTGCAGAACCAGGGACCGAGGATCGAATCCTGGCCCCGGCCCGTGCGGACCCATATGCTGAACTAGGGAGTACCCCCAATTCAGTTCTCTCTCTGTCTCTGTCTCTGTATCTCTCTCTCTCTCTGTCAAAAATGATAATATATAAATAAATAAATAAAACAGTTAAAAAAAAATCAATAAATCTTAAAAGAAAAAAACCAACTTCATTTTCAAAAATTTTTATAGGACTTTAAATCAAGATTCTTTACATATGTTAGTAAATAAAAGTCTTCAGGTAGGTTAAATAATAAAATACATTGAATTAAATTTATGGCAAATAATATTTTTAAATTGCAAAGCATTTTATTGTTATCTAAAATTTCAATTATTTAATGGTCTTCTGAAATATAGAATTCTGCTGACAGCTCAGAAATACTCATACTTCCCCAAAGGCAAAATTTTGTGGAATATTAGTGGATATTCCAGGAGAAAAGGATTCAAAGCTAACCTAAATTTGGGAAATGCCATATTATGGTTTGTCTCTACCCCCAATCCAGTGCATATTAGCCCGCTGAAGGCTTTGAGATGTCCCTCAGTAAATACTCATGCACAGTACAATAAAATGCAAGTATTTACCTCTAACACTTTCCAAGCTTCTTTGACCTCAGAAATCTTCCTCTGAAGAATCCTGACTCCTACAGTATCCAGTGAATCACCTCTTGGGTTCTGAAGATGTACCATTAAGTTTTCTATAGGTTACTTTAGTTATTTTGTTAAAAAGTACTAAAACGTATCTCGGGGAAGCTGGGATGTCTCAGCGGGTTAAGGGCTCACCTTACAGTCCCAGGATCTGAGGATCAAATCCCAGCCCTGGCTGGTCTTTGCAAACCCATATGCTGAACTGGGGTGTGGCTCCCAGTTTGGTTCTCACTGGGGCGTGCCTCCCATGCAGGGGCCCTCCTGCCCAGTTCCCACTCTATGCACCCCCTGCCCCTGTCTACCTGTGTGGAGTGAAACTATGTTGAAAATTGATGACGTACAGTTGTGGAGACTACTCTGAGCCCTCCCCCTTCTCTCTGTCTCTTTCTCTCTGTCAAAAACAATAAAAGTAAATTGTTAAAACATATCCCAGGTTGAAGTTTAAAAAAGACTGATAAATAATATTTTTTGTGAATATTCTAATAGATTACACAAAAATATACTATTTTACCTCTTTGAGAATTTTTTTTTTAAAGACAACTAAGACAATCTCTTCAGTAGTTTGCACAGTGTTTCTTTCTTTCTTCCTTTTTTTTTAGATTTATTTATTGTTTTTTGACAGAGAGAGAGAGAGATACGGAGTCAGAGACAGAGAGAAGGGGGAGCCCCAGAACAGTCTCCATAGTTGCACATCATTGGTTTTTCCACATAGTTTCATTCCACAGGTGGGCAGGGCTGCACAGGGCAGGAACTGGGCTGGGGTCTCACCCCGGTGAGAACCAAATTGGGGGCACTCCCCAGTTCATTATATGGGTCTGCACTGTCCGGGGCCAGGATTCGATCCTTGGTCCCTGGGGCTGCAAAGTGAGCGCCTCACCCACTGAGCCATCCTGGCTTCCCCGTCTTTGAGAGTTTTTAAAGTACTTTTTAATTAATAGTCATGTGCGTGTGTTTGCTGTAATCTATTTTATATAGTCATATAAGTTTGTATTTTGACATCCATAAGCACAAAGATTGTTATTATTTATACCAACACTAGTGTTCATGCCTTGAGAGGAGAAGGGCTGAGGTTCAGATAACACCACATGCCTATTTAAGTATCTACTATGCCTATTTAAGCACCTAAAACATTCAGACACTTTGAAATGCAAATGTTTTAGAAAAAGGGAACATTCAATGCCTTGTACATAAATGTTCCAATGCATATATTGAATTTTACAAATGTGCATGGGTAAATATTTTAAAAATTATACAGCATTGGCTAACACCAATGTAATCCTGGGAAAATACTTATAAAGTTTCTAAAATAAATATTGGTGTACTCAGTATGACAAATTGATTTATATTAGTTAATGTTGAGTTTTGTTTTTTAAATATAGAAGAAAATGTAAACATGAGGTTTTCAGGGTGCCAGGGGGTGGGGGCTTCAAATAGTACATATACGCTCTGATGTCTGTGTCCAAATGATTGTGGTGTATGAATTATGTCAGTCGCTGACTTTAGTTATAAAATAAAAACTTGAAAACCACCTCCATTGTTGATTTCATGCATGTTAGATTCTTTTTAAACATTAGTTTATTTCCAAGCCTACAATCACATAAAACATGTGCATAGAGTTCCAGTTTTTAATTCACACTTTCATTTGGATTACCCTACTCTCTCACCCTTTTCTTTATTTGTATTTTCTCTTTTATCTGAAATACTCAAATTTACTCTTTCAGGTATCAAGTCTTCTAAGGCTTACTCATCAGTTAAAAGTGTTTTGTGTAGTTTCTCCTCTTCTTTTTCAGATTTCTCTTTTCTCAGGATACTCATGGCGAAGTCCTTTTCTCCTTGACTTTGTATACCTATTTCTTGTTTCAGATGAAGAGGAAGCCTCCCCGCCTAATGCATTGCCTCCAGGTTAGGATGAATCTGACCCCCTTCCTTCCACTTTGTAGTTTAGTATTAATTGACAGTAAAGTACAGAAAAGAAAGCCCCGTGCTGAGATACTGTATGGAGCACAGGTACAAAGTTTTGTGGGTGCCCGAAGCAAAAGGAAAAATGTTGGCGTTAGTGGCAATTTTTTGTATTACCCAAGAACATTTTTAAAAAGAGGCTTTCTTTGTGAAATAAATAAGACTCTTAAATCTTAGATATAAATTTTAGGGACAACAATGTCTGTCTCCCATTTGCAGCTATATACTCTTTTCCCCTGTTCTTTAGGTAGTATTAAGATTTTCAAATTTATTATCATTTTTAAAAAATCAGACACAGTGTTTTGAGATGCTTTCATAGTTAAAGCTCTGCTGATTTTCCATCCAAGCCAACTTCTAGGTTTTTTTTAATCCCCATCATCAGAAGAGGGTTTGGGGGATTCAAGAAGGTTGAAGTCAGCACTGCATTTCACCCTCTGCCCCTTAACATCATCCAAATCACACTTTCCTTTCAGGTCTGGGTAGTCGGGCCCTGGAGAGAAAGGACTCAGGTGAGCACACACCTGGAGCAAGGCGTCTCAGCCTCATCCTAATAGCATCACTAATTGACCTCATTTCCTGCAGCTGTATTGACTCTAATTTTTGTTTTATTCAGTTTGTAGCTTATATAGCAATCTTTCATTAAATTTCCTCTTACAAGAAAACTAATGTATTGAGAAACAATTAATTTTGCATGACACACACACACAAATTCATGCATCTGCCTACCTATACCACAGGTTTGTTGATTTTATTGTAACTACCATTTTTAACATTTGACAAACACATAGATTAAGAAACTTTTCCAATTTCCATTCTGGGTGTGCTGACGCTACATGAGAATTCACATTTTTATAGAACATTACCTACAGTTGGTAAAACACCTATGAATGTATCCAGTCAGCTGTTCTACGGTTCTGTGGGGTCATTTATTCCTTTAACAAATTTGAGTTGAAGGCCTACATCATCCTACTATGGGCCTACTATGGGCGTCCGATGGGCCAAGCACTTTGCAGGCATTTGCCGGCATAGAAATGAACAAAACAATAAAAATTCCTACTCTCATATTTCAAATGTGAATGGCCATGAATCATTATTATTAATAATATTGCAAACACATAACATAAAATTTTAACATCAACTCTGTTATTTACAAATATCGTGTAATCATGTGACTATATCATAAAATTTCATTATCAAAATGATGGTCTCCTATGGATAGAAATACTAAGCATGACTGATACATGACAACTAAATTAACTAAATCTACATTTCCTTCTTTGCAAGAAACATCATCAGGTAGAGTGGGCAACGCATGCATCTTTTTTTTCCAGTTTTTAAGTGGCTGAAATGAAACTGCTCTAAATTCAGCTCTCAGAGACAGGGAATATCTACAGTTCTCTCTCCTACCCTCCTCACTAGACCTGACGGATGATTCATCCAAGCTAAGCACCTGGAGTGTAAAGTAGAAAATGCAAAATAAACTTCATTTGCAGGTTCTCTCTTTTCATGGGAAAGCCTCAAAGAGTTTTTTTTTCTTTCAGTTTTTCTGTTTTTTCCCCCTTTCAGGACACTCCCAGTACTCTTGAAACTTGTACCTGCAGGTCATAATCTGTTACTTAATAGCAAAACTATGGTCACATCTATACAACTCTAATAGAATTGTCTAATTATACAACAACAAGGATTTAGAAATACCAGGCCAAGCTTGGTTGTCTGACCCTTCCCAGTAGACTGGCACACTGAACCATCCAATTCTGTTGTATAAATATGGCCTTATAGTCACTCACATGAAAAAATACTAAGCATACTGCTTTCATGGACTTCATACCATTATTTATCTGTTAGGGGACAAGTAGGATGGGGAAGTAAAGGACCCATGGAGGCCAACAAAGATACAGGAAGAACCTACTTGAGAAGTTTTAGTATTTCTAGGAATTAGAGACAGTTCTTTTATCTCATTATGAAAGAGACAATCCTGTAAGAATGGGAATCTGTCACTCTCTATTGATGGGTGCAGGAGAGATGGATGGAAAGAGTGGTGTGACATTTATTCTGGTTGATTAGACAAATAAAAGTGTCAGCGTTGATAAGAACGACAAGCCCAGGTAAGTCTGCCTATGAAGAATCTAGCCCTGAAATGATCCCTTTCCTCTTTCTGCTCATCAGAATGGTCTCTTGGTGAATCACCTGCCACAGAGGATCATGACAAGCAGAACACCAATTCTCAGCTGTCCACCCTGTTCGTGGAAAAGCCTCAAACAGGAACAGTGAAAGTTGGTGAGTGCCAAGCATTAAATCCCACCTTTTTTTAAATGTAGGTGAAATTCACATAACATAAAATTAATGATTTCAAAATGAACAACCAGTGGCTAGTAGTACACTCAGTGCTGTGCAGCCACTATCTCTACTTAGTTCCAAAACATGTTCATCATCCCAAACAAAAACCATGTGCCCCTCAGAAAACAGTTATACCACATTGTTCGTCCTCTTAGCTTTGGCAACCACTAATCTGCTTTGTCTCTATAAATGCCCCTATTCTGGACATGTTATATAAATGGAATGACACAATATGTGACCTTCTGTGTCTGGCTTCTTTTACTTAGCATAATTTTTTAAAAAATATTTATTTATGTTTATTGTTTTTGACAGAGAGAGAGAGAGAGAGAGAGATACAGAGACAGAGAGAGAACTGAACTGGGGGCACTCCCCAGCTCAGCACATGGGTCCGCACGGGCCGGGGCCGGGATTCGATCCCAGTTCCCCGGCGCTGCAAAGTGAGCGCTTAACCCACTGAGCCATCCCAGCTTCCCCAGCATAATTTTTTTGACATTCAAATGTTTTTGACATTCATCCAAGTTGTATCTTGAATCAGTGTACTTCCTTTCCTTTTTGTGGCTGAGTAATATTCCATTGTACATCTACATTAAATTCTGCTTCTACAACCTGAAAAGGTGAGGGAGAGCTATCATTTCAGGACACTTTAGCATGTAGTGGTTGAGTGCTTGGACCGTGGGTTGGCTTCAAATCAGTTTCCCCATGTGTTAAACAGGGATAACGCTACCTGTGAAGTACTTTGAACAGTGCCTGACACATTTTAAAGCCCCAAGCCAGGGTTTGCTGTCATTATGACATACCTCATTTTATATGATGATTACAAATCTTCATACACACTAGGCACTAGATAATATATAGCATCTCAGAGGAAGCTAGTCCAACAGATGGCTCAATTTTGGAAATACTTATCCCAAAATATTTATTACACACCTCCTGTTTAAACACCATTCTGAACACTGAGTATGACATGGGAGCATTTAGAACTTACAGTTTTAATAGAAGAGGCAGACAACAATAAATTCAACAAAGAGAAAATCACAAAAGCCAAATACCAAGAAAGAAATAAACAGGGAAGGTACTGAGTTAAAGAACAACTTGAGGGTCCAGGAATTTTAACTAAATAAATTTTTATAAAAAATATGTTGGGATGAGAACTAGTCTCTGGGGGAAGCCGGAATGGCTCAGTGGGTTAAGTACTCACTTTGCAGCCCCGGGGACTGAGGATCGAATCCCAACCCTGGCCTGTGCGGACCCATAAGCTGAACTGAGATGTGCTTCCCATGTGGGAGGCCCCCAGCCCAGTTCCTGCCCTGCGCAGTTCTTACCCACCTGTGTGGATTGAAATCATGTCTAAAACTGATAAATGCAACTATGGAGATTGCTCTGGGCCCTCCCCTTCTCTCTCTGTCTTTCTTTTATTATTATTATTTATTTTTTTTAAGATTTATTTTTATTGTTTTTGATAGCGAGCGAGAGAGAGAGAGAGAGAGAGAGAGAGAGAGAGACAGAGACAGAGACAGAGACAGAGAGAAGGGGGAGGGCCCAGAACAGTCTCCATAGTTGCACATCATTGGTTTTTCCACATAGTTTCATTCCACAGGTGGGTGTGGGGCTGCACAGGGCAGGAACTGGGCCGGGGTCTCACCCTGATGAAAACTGAACTGGGGGCACTCCCCAGTTCAGCATATGGCTCAGCATGGCTGAGGCTGGGATTCAATCCTTGGTCCCCGGGGCTGCAAAGTGAGTGTTTAACCCACTGAGCCATCCTGGCTTCCCCTCTCTGTCCTTCTGTCTCTTTCAAAATAATAACATAAATCTTTTAAAAAAACAGCGTTTGAAACTTAACCAAATATTATGCAAATGAGCATGTGGCCGACTATATTCTTTCAGGTCTAGCATGTAGAAAGGAGCACCCTGTTTGTGAATGCAAGGGTTTGCTCACCTCGTGTTTCTGGAAGACATCAAGATGCTGGGCTGGCCACTGGGCTAGACTTTTGATGTCCTTATGATCTAATTACTAACCAGTCAATTCACACAGATAGACAGGTTTATTTCAAAAAGATCAGTTTCATTTAGTCACAATTCTATAATTCCAGACTTCCCATCACTTGTCTAATAAAAATGATTTGAGAAAAACCCATATATTATATATATAATATATGTGTAGTTTTTTTTTTCATTTTTATTTCATTAATATAAAACTAAACAAAAATTATTTCTATTGATTAACCCATAGCTTCTTTTTTTGCTCTATAAATACAAGTTGCAGTATCCTAAGACTCCCAAGGGTACCCATAAAAACAAAAAATCAGGGCCATTTCATTGCACAATTCCAGGAGCACCAAGTCACATTATAGTATATGCAGTGCAGTCCTGTATAATGCCTTCTAGGTGAGAGCCAAGCAAATGACAATTTTTTTTCTTTTAAAGATTTATTTTATTGGTTTTTGACAGAGAGAGAGAGAGACAGGGAGAGACAGAGAGAAGGGGGAGGGCCCAGAGCAGTCTCCATAGTTGACATTAGTTTTCCATATAGTTTCACTCCACAGGTGGGCACAGGGCTGCACAGGGCAGGAACTGGGCCGGGAGCCTCCCACATAGGCCCTGGCAAGAACTGAACTGGGGGCACACCCCAGCTCAGCATGTGGGTCCGCATGGGCCGGAGCCAGGATTCGATCCTTGGTCCTCAGGGCTTCAAAGCGAGCGCTTAACCTTCTGAGCCATCCCAGCTTTCCCACAAATGACAATTTTTAAAACACATATTGTAACACATAGATGAGGTGCCCCGGGAACCTATATAATTTTACTAACCCATGTCACCCTAATGCACTTAAACATATATAGTTGAAAAATGAACAGCCTGAATCACTTGTGCTTTTCCTAGGTGGAAATATCACCTTTGTAGCCAAAGTCAAGGCGGAAGATCTTCTTAGAAAACCCACCATCAAGTGGTTCAAAGGGAAATGGATGGATCTGGCCAGCAAAGCTGGGAAGCACCTGCAGCTGAAGGAAACCTTCGAAAGGCAAAGTCGGGTATGACCCTGAATGCCTGGCACGGGGGCTTGGCTGCTGCATTTAGGTCGTTTTCAGGTTCAACTTTGAGAGCTCTCAGTCCCAGAATATTCTCTGGAGTTACCTAGTATCCCTAGTGTCTACAGTCTAGAGGGGTTGCCCTGCTGTGCTCAGGGGCTGCAGGGCACAGGGACCCTCCCCTATAGAGAACATGCAATTGGAATCTCCAGACACAGACATGCCCGTAAGCCAGGGCTGAGGAATCTGGGAAATAACTGGAATGTGATGGCGTCTCTCTGTCAGCAAGGTGGGGCTCAAATGTGTCCAATGTGTGTAATTGCAGGTGTACACATTCGAGATGCAGATCATCAAGGCCAAAGAAAACTACGCAGGAAACTACAGGTGTGAGGTCACCTATAAGGATAAGTTTGACAGCTGTTCGTTCGATCTTGAAGTGCATGGTAAGAGCCTTCTCATCTGGGTAAATGTGATGTCTATTTTTTTCATGGAGTTCAAGGGGATGGAGGAGAAGAAGGTCATTTAATACCAAGAGATTTTGAAAATGAAGTTTTCTTTAAAACTATGTGTGTTTCTGATTGTGGTAGTCTCAGCCAGTCTGTTGAATTAAGTTATTATGAGACAATTTATAAGTGAAATTTGGAAATTTTTATGGCCAAGTATCTCTTGTCCATGCTACCTACATTCCTTCAGTCTCCCAGATAAGGCTGATGCCTTTTGTTTGTTTGTTTGTTTGTTTGCTGCTACTGAATGTACCTGTTTCATTGAATCCATTTATTCCCACTCAGTTTGGAGAATAAACTATGGGGATGTCAGGATACCCTGGTGGAAAGAGGATTTAGAGGATTTCTCTTATAAGGACTAACTTCAGATATGGAAAGTTTCCATTTGTATGCTCTGTGTACTGTTCAGAGTGAATTTCATAGGGATACATGTAAAGTTGTACATGTAGATTAGGGGTAGGGGATACTTCTATAAGCACACAATGGAAAGTTAACTTGGCAGCAAAGATCCCAAATTTAAGATGAATCCAAAGTAGCTACAAAAGACAAAGCTGATGTGATTTAAAGCTAGGCCATTACAAGTGGCATAGACTCTGGGGGTAGGGAATGGTAGTTCTCTCTGCAGCATGCTACCTGCTTCACGTTTGGAGCAATGTCTTTGGCAATGGGCAGCACACCTCCACCAGGACCCCTTCTGAAGTAGGACAACCAACCCGGAGGATGACGAATCCAGAAACCACGCCCTATTCAGCGTGACTGTGTGTGTGTGGGGTGGGGGGAGGTCGGGTATATACTACTCATTGTGAACAGGGCTGTCACACAGGAGAAGGAAGGGTCATCTTCCATGCTCTTGAAGAGTGTTGAGGCAGATTAGAATCAAAAGGTGGGAAGTAGGAGGAGGTGAATTTTGTGTTAACATTAGATGGAGCTCGTTCATTAAAGCTCTGTAGACACAGCAGGAGGTTGGGAGATTCTCATTCCAAGAGATGTCAAACAGAGGCTGCCTGGTCGTGGGTGAAGGTGCTGTCGAGGTTTCTGTACGATGTGGGAACGTGGCCCTGAGCAGTACTTCTTCAACCTGACTAGGCATCTCTGGGGACTTGGGGGCTTTTTAAGAATATTGCTTTCTGGGTGCTCATCTCTGATCTGGTGAATCAAAATCTCTACTAGGGAGATAAGAAGCTGGTATTTTTTTTTTTTAAGATTTATTTTTATTGGTTTTTGACAGAGAGAGAGAGAGAGAGAGAGAGAGAGAGACAGTGAGAAGGGGGAGGGCCCAGAGCAGTCTCCACAGTCAACAGCATTAGTTTTCCATATAGTTTCACTCCACAGGTGGGCACAGGGCTGCGCAGGGCAGGAACTGGGCCGGGAGCCTCCCACATTAGCCCCGGCGAGAACTGAACTGGGGGAACACCCCAGTTCAGCACGTGGGTCCATCAAGGCCG
The DNA here is from genome assembly GCA_004027555.1 of Craseonycteris thonglongyai. Lineage (NCBI taxonomy): Eukaryota > Metazoa > Chordata > Mammalia > Chiroptera > Craseonycteridae > Craseonycteris > Craseonycteris thonglongyai. Next base: position 30,921 of record PVKE010017249.1, read on the forward strand.
GAGCTGGGATTTGATCCCTGGTCTCCGGGGCTGCAAAGCCAGTGCTTAACCCACCGAGCCA
>PVKE010017250.1:0-30990 GCA_004027555.1 Craseonycteris thonglongyai
GGGATACAGTGTAGTGGGAAGCGGGGATACAGTGTAGTGGGAAGTAGGGATATAGTGGGAAGCGGGGATACCGTGTAGTGGGAAGCGGGGATACAGTGTAGCGGGGATACAGTGTATCGGGAAGTGGGGACGCAGTGTAGCAGGAAGTGGGAATACAGGGTGGCTGGAAGAGGGTGGGACGGGTTCATCGCGGCAGGAAGCGCTGTATCCTATCCCTTCCCAGTTCCTCACCTCCCGCTTCTTCCAGTGCTTGGTGTATGTACATCATTGGCATGTAACAAGCACCTAGTTTTCTCTGGAAGCTTGGGACCTTAGGGAGTTGCAGCTCTTCCTAGCGATACCTGCTCTTACCTTTGAAAAGGAAGATTTCCTCTGGAATGTAGGGCCAGCTGCCCCCCACCCCCATGGTGTGGGGGCAAACCCAGCCAGCAAAACAGAAAGAAGGCTGGAAAGACTTTTGAAAGCGCCACTGGGCCCTGAACTTGCTGCTTTAATCAGAGCTGAAGGTCCCTCCCCGCCCCCATCTGCCCTCCGCCAGTGACAGATGACTCCTGCCTGAGAAGGTTTCAGTGGAACAGGAGACGCTGTTTATCTGTGTGGCCTGAGCCCATTTGCTGCAGGGAAAGCCCCAGGCCCTGTCCCACTGAAAGCCACGGCTTGTTCTCTCATCTGATGGATGAAAGGAATTTGGAAGCCTGATACTGTCCCCTGAGATGTCATTCAAATCCTCAGATACCTTCTGGAGGCAGGGCCACCGCCATTGGACGCATCCTGGCCCTCATCTCGAGCCCACTCTAATCAATAGAAACAGGAGTGACTTGGGGGAGGGCGGTCTCCAATCGGTAAGCCAGGAAAGTAAACGTGATTAGAGATGGAGTCGCGGGGGATGCTCTAAATTGGAGCTCTTTGAGAGTGGCCCGGGCGGATCAGCTTTCCTTCATGGGGGGGTTCTTGTCAGTCTTCATGTAAAAGAAAAAGATGAAAAATGCAAAAGACAAAGCCTGAGGCCCCTCCTCTGCAGCCTGCTAGGGGACAGCGGCAATGTTCTCTTGGCTCATTAAAAAAAGTACAACAAAGAACAACAACTTGTTAAGTGTTTCCTCTTAAAAAGAACAAAGAGAAAGCCGCAGGTCTTAATGGTGCTCACTGATGGCTCATAAATGCTCCCCTGTTCTTCAGCTAGTTCTTCCCTCCACAGTCCTCCTTGGTTCTGTTCCAAACCCCCCTTTCACCGCAACCCCCCACAATAATTCAAGCAAACTTTAGAACCTATAGATGCGGCATTCCAAGGTGATGGATTTGCCCCTCTTCCTGAAATCCAAATATAAATCGCAGCCTTCTGCAGCGTAACCATGGCAGCCTGATTTATTCGGGCTGCTGAGCAGTGGCCCTGTAGACTTTCAAAAACTTGGAAAGGCAAAGAATGCAGGGAGAGGGAGGGAGGGAAGGAGGGAAGGGGGAAGCGAGAGGAGGGAGAGAGAGAGAGGCTGAAGCAAGTGTCTCACGCCTTGTTGGGGTTCCGTCCCACCCACCGTTCTGCACAGAGGGGCTTTCCCGGGGGGGGGGGGCAGGCAGCAGGCGGGAGGGCCCTGTGTACTCAGTCAATCCATCTTTCTCCGGATATCGCTAATCTGCACATTTCTCTTCTTGTGTGATGTTACCATCGCTTTATCATAAATGGGCTATGAAGACATTTGGAGCTGCTACTGTTGTAATCTATCCAAGATGAATAGGGGCGAAGGCTGAAATAAACTCCCCATTTCCTGTCCCATCTGCGTGCCAGACTGTGAGGCAGGTCAGGGGCATCCTCCCTCCAGGCTGGTAATTGCAAAAAACGGAGCAACTGAACCTGAACAGAGATCAAAGAGCTCAGGGAAGGGGGCTTTCCTGAAACAAACTGGCTGCGGCGGGGGCGGGGCGAGTAGGGAAAAAACAACACAAAACCCCCACCTTCCTTCATTAACCAAGGCCAAGAGGAGGAGGGCGGGCGATGCTCCTGGGATGGGAGACAGTGGCCAGGGAGGCGGGACCCTCAGCAGGCCTGAGGGGTTTGGACACCAGCTCTCGGTCCTTGTCCTGCAGTCTCTCTGGGTCATCCAATCACACACAGAGACAAGTCCTCCAGCTCCTGGGAGAGCCTCTCCCCCCATATCTATCTATCTACCTACCTATTCATTCATCCACCCATCCATCATCTATCTATCTATCTACCTATCTTCCTATCACCTATCTATCATTTATCTATCGTCTATCTATCGTCTGTCTATCTATCTATCTATCTATCTATCTATCTATCTATCTATCTATCTATCTATCTATCTATCTATCTTCCTATTTATCACCTATCAACTATCTATCATTTATCTATCAATCTATCTTCTAACTATATCATCTAGCTATCATCTATCCTCTCTGTCTTTGTCTCTCTCTCTCAGAGAGAAGAACCAGGAACACTGCTGCTGAGCGCCCAGCCCACACCAAGACACACTGTCCCCGGTCCCCAAACGTCCTTCCTTTGCTACCACACAGGGCAGCCTTGTTCCTCTCCAGAGAACCACCACACCCACCACTTCCTGGGCCCCAGTACCCAGCCTTCTTTCTTCTGATTTAAGTGACAGTGAGCGGCTGGGTCTGTGTAATGACCCCCCACGCCCCCAACCCGGGAGGGCGGCCTGTTACTGGGAGGTGGTCACACGCCTCTGAAGACAGCTGTCGGTGGGCCTTGTTTCCGGGGGTCCCACACTCAGTGACTCATTGATTACACTTCATAGTCAAGGGGACAGCACTCGGCAGGCTGGCGATGTCTTCCCCACCATCGGCAATAAATCGCAGCCGGGAGTGCTAACAGTGCTCACATTCTCTCCTGCTAATTCTTCCTGTTTCTGAGCGCTGGGCCAGGTCCAGACCCACTGCCTGCAAGCCTTCGCGCTGGAGCGGCGAGGCCTCCCGGCTGCGTTCCAGTCACCGCTGCCAGCGAATGCCTTCCCACGTTCACGGAGCCCGGCCCGGGCAGGAGGCGGCGGGAGGTTTGCCTCAGGTCAGCAGATGGCAGCGCTCAGGAGCCCTGGGAAGCCACCCACCCCGGGGGTGGGGGGCAGAGCCTCCGGGGACCCCACGGCAGGGATGCGGGTGCAGCGGCCCAAAGGGCCCATTTCCAATTTCGGAAAAACGTTGCCATGCACATGTGAATTCTTCTTTCCACTTCTGCCCTCCCACCTGGACGCTGGGTGGGGAAGCTGGTGGGGGCGGGGGCGGGGTGTCACTGCGCTGTCACCCAGGGGGATCCGGCTCCTTTCCCTGTCCTGGCGTGGGCTTCTGGTAAGCGCAGCCCTGGTGAGCGGAAGCTGCACTGTCGCTCTGAGTCAGGGCTCTGTGGTGACCACCCTTCGCGGCCAAGTGCATCTACGCGGGCGGGTCTGGGGGGCAGAGCGGATCCCGCGAGTGTTCCGGGGACGGTGACTGGCTGCATTCCTTTGCAGCTTGCTCTCACCGCCCTGTCTGCCCATCGTGGGCAGGAGGCCGAGGATGAGGCAGCAGGAGCCACATCCTCTCCATCACCGACTCCAGGGAGCCGCATCCTACAGGAGGCGCAGCGCTCCACGTCTGGCTCACTCAGGAGACGCCACGAGGCCCACGGCCACCAGCCCGCGCCTGCGCTGCCTCCTGGGCGCGTGGTCCCCGAACACGGAAGCTCGGACCCCGTGCAAACCCGTCAGGTGACACGCGCAGGCCGCACCGGTTAGGATGCTGGCGTGCTTGCGGGCACACACATGTGCGCACGTGTTTTGAAAAGCCTTTTTCCCGTATGTCAGGATCACATGTGTTCAAAATCGAGGCACACTTTTCAGAAGTTATTTCTGGAAAAATGTTGACTCTCATAACAGCAATAAAAGGAAAATACTGCCTCAGCCAACATAAATGTCTATTTGGAACATGCTTGAAAAGCATTGGAATATTTGTGTAAGTTTGAAATTCCAGCCTTCGGAGCTGAGCGGCTTGGCAGCTGGTGGGCTTTGCGAAGGATGGAGGGTCCATTTCTGAAAGTCCCTCCCTGAGCGTGTCCATTTGGTAGCCCGACCTGCCAGCCAGGGGCTCCGAGGTGGGCTCATGAAGCTTTGCGTAGCAGGAGGGAGGACACTGATGTCACACACGACCAGGCTGGGGCGCGGGGCCCTCAGGCCACAAGGGGAGGCCAGCCTGCAGGACAAGCTGCAAAGAGAGTAGGGCGACTGCCTCCTGGCTCGTGGGGTCCTGGGGTCCCAGAGCCCAGAGCCCGCTCTACCGCTGATAGCGCTGCCTAACCAGCGGCCGCACGCTCCCCTCGGGGTCACTGCACTGACCCTGGGCTTTGGCACAGGGTGAGCACAGGACCAGGCAAAGCAGACCCGATGGAGGTGAGGATGCAGGTGGCCCTGGCTCACACTCTCGATCAGTCCTCACGGCCCTGGGGGTCCTGACTGTCCAGAGGTCAGGCGCGGAGCCCAGGGCACGTCTCCAGGGATTTGAATCTGCTCTCAGCCTCCAAGGCCCAGACACTGCTGCCAGGAGCTGACCTATGAACGGGGTCGTGGGAGACGGTGCAGCCCCCGGGCCCAGGGGCAGTGACGGTGTCAGCCTCTGGTTGTCTCTCAGACCCTGAGGTGTCCCTGGACGGGGACGGGGCTGGAACCAGGGCTGCCCTCCTGCCATGAGAACTTTCCTGGCTTCACCATCCAGGCGAGTTTTGGGGCCTTTTGGGCCTCAGTTTACCCATCAGTGGCTTAGACGGTCCGGGTGAGGGTTAATGAAGACCCAGTAGTGCCTGGCCCGGCCCTCCATGGCTTCCTTTTTCCTTCTGCTGCACCTCTGACCTCCCTGAGACCTGTCCCCTAGGCCCAGGGCCGTGTGGCCCGGGAGGTCCGGGCCAGGATGGTGCCTGGGAGCCATGGGCACAGGGCAGAGTGTGGTGGCACCACTGCAGGGGCAGGTTTCCAGGCGATTTGGGGAAGAAATAAAGAATCCCTCTCCAGACTTGGCTCCTCCTGCTTGTTTCCAGAAGTGAAAGAAAGCAAAGACGCGGCGAGCCTCCTTCTTGGGAACAGCAATAAAGATGCGTCCCTGTTAGCGGCCTAACACTGGGCGATTGTTGAGGACTGTCTGGTTTCCATTAGTGGAAGTGACGGCTATCCCCTTCACACAGGCTCAGCAGGGCCCGGTTAACCCCTTCCCCACCGCGCTGCCCTCACCCACGCGCTGCCCTCACCCACACGCCCGCCATGCACACCCTGAGCGGGGGGGTCCTGGGCCGGGCTCGGCGGGGGCTGTCCCACCCCGACCGACTCAGTGACAGCTCCTGCTGGTGCTCACACATGCGCGTGCACATGTGTGCACACACATTGTGTGCACGTGCAGGGCACTCCTCCTTGGCACTCTGTCATTTGAGCTTCTGCAAAGAGTGGCCCAAACCCTTGAAGTTGGAGAGAGTGGGGCAGAAAGGAGGGAGCGGGGCTCACGACCTTGTCCCCTGATCCTCTCCTGGGAGAAGGGCTTGAAGGCTGGGCTGGTGGGGAGGGCGGCCCTGGGCACTGGGACCCAGTGACCCGACCACCGCTTCACAGCTCTGTCCACGGGAGCCTGACCTCACCTCATGGGCTCCGCTCACCCCTGTGGCCACTGCTCCGCTGGGCTGAGGTCACCAAAGCTGGCCCAGGAGATGGTGGGTGGCTGGCATCCGGGGTGGTCCTAGATGATGGGGGGGTGGGACATTGTGCTCCAAGGTTGAGGGAAGATGCTCTCATGCTCTGTGGGCTTCCTGCCTTTGGCTTCCTAGCTGAGCAGCCTTTGCAGGACCAGCACTGAGTTAGCATTCATTATGGTACCCACTGCACAGGTGAGGAAACTGAGGCACAGAGAGTGTGGCCCATCCTGGGGCCCCCAGCCCATGGCCCTGGTGCGGAGCTCAGCTGTGAAGGCTCAGAGCAGCAGGGCACACACGTGACTGCCTCCCAGCACTGTGCCTAAAATGTGCCTCCCGCCCGGCAACGGTTACACTCCATGCGGTGCACAGAGGCGGCTCACTGGTGAGGTTGGGGCTCTGGGGACCCCTGGCTGAGGGGTCAGGTCTGCTCCAGCCCCTGCGTGGACCCCTGGACAGGGTGGGGAGGCTGCTTGTGGGCTTCCAGCACCTTGGTCCCCACACTCGCTCTGAGGGCTCCGCAGTACAGGCGCCCGCACTGGACCCCCCAGCTTGCCCCCTGCCTCCCAGGCGTTCCCTGCTGTGGGGCCCAGCAGCAGCTTTCTTGTCTTAGGCTTCAAAACAGTACACGGGGAAGCGGGAGGGCTCAGCAGGTTGAGCGCTCACTTTGCAGCCCCAGGGACTGAGGATTGAATCCTGGCCCCGGCCCGTGTGGACCCATATGCTGAACTGGGGTATGTTTCCCATGTGGGAGGCCCCCAGTTTGGTTCTAGTGCCCCCCCATTCGACCCCTGGCTTGAGGGGGTGTGGCTCCCATGTGGGAGGCCCCGCCCACCTGTGTGGACCGAAACCGTGTCGAAAACTGATGACGTGCAACTATGGAGACGGCTCTGGGCCCTCCCCCTTCTCTGTCTCTCTCTATCTCACTGTCTCTGCCAAAAATAAAACCAATAAAATAAATCTTTAAAGAAAACACAATGCACAAGTGACATACAGAAAGACCCTTCTGGAAAGCAACCATCAACCCTCCTTCCTAGCCCTGCACCCTGAACACTGTGCTCCCTCCTGCCTCCCCAGGAGACCTTCCTCCCAGCGTGAGGTTACCGTCTGTGTCCTCCTGGCTCCTTGTCCCCATTACTGCTGCCTGCACACGCCCACCACTTCCTCCCGGAGCCCAGCGTTCCCCACGTGAGACCCCGAGAGCTCGTCGGGGGACTGGGTAGATTCTTGGGGGCGGCGCCAGGTAATGGGAGGCCGCCTTGGGGACACAGGAGGAAAATGATGTCCCTGCACGGTGGGGGGGTGGCCCTCCAGCGGGCCACCAAGTAAGAGCCTCGCAGCCCCTGGGAGCCCAGCAGCAGAGCCGAGAGCTGTGGGCTGACGAATGCTGGGCAGGACTCCACAGGGGTTGTGCTGACACATTTAAGGGACAGGGCCCGGGCCCAGCGGTGGCCGGAGCTGTGGCTTGAAGACAGCTTGAGCCGGGGCCCCTGCGCTGCTCCCCCCCACGCACCCCTGTCCGTCAGGGCGGACCGGCGCCAGCTCCCGGGCCTTCCTGTGGGGGGCGGCGGTCATGCTCCAGTGACCCCCAGTCCTGGACCGCTGTGCCCTGGGGGGAGGGGGTCAGACAGGAACTCCTCCACGGAGGAGTGTGTTCACACGCCCTGTGGGCTGCACGGTGGTGTCTTCAACCTACAGAATTTTGGAAGACTTGCGAGAAAAAAAAGCCCAACGCCCAGAAACCCAGACTAAACAAAGCCTGTGGTGGGCGAGCTGCGGTGTGGGGGCCCCGGGAGCCGGACGGTGCGGAGGGAGCGGGGCCGCGTGGTTCCTCGCTGGCAGGCGGGCCCGGGCCCGCGCCCGGCCCCCTGGGAGGGGACAGTGAAGGGGCCCTTTGTTCCTGGGCACACGTGCACGGCCACTGTCATGGGAGTACGGCCTGAACACCTGCATCAAAGGGCGCCCCCTCCCACCCCCACGGGCGGTGCTCCTGGGTCAAGGCAGGGGGTGAAGGAGCCACCGAGGGACCGAGACAGAGTGTCACTTCCACAAGCTCATCATGGGAAATCCAGAGGGACGCACGGTGTGCAGCATCCGAGGGGACCCTTCGCCCTCTCCCACCTCCACCACACCTTCCTGCCTATTCCCAGATGCCTGCTTTCGTGTAAGAGGGGAAACTGAGGGCAGAAGTGCTGAAGACCGCAGCCCACCCCTCTTGCTGCTGTCTGCTGTCTGTCCTGGGCACCGTCCTGTAACTGTCCTACCCACGGCCATGATCCTGCAGGCAGCTGGGAGGGGAGCCCCCATGCAGCAGGGTGAGGGCCTCCCCCCAGAAGTGTTCCTGAAAAGGCAGCAGGTCAGAAGTTGCAGCACAGGAGGGGGGAGGGGCTGATGTCGTACCTGCTTCCTCCCGTGAAGAGGCGCCTTGGGAGGCTTTCACCCCCACTGAACTGCCCCCCAGCGGGATGTGCCCACTTGACCAGGCTTCACCTGCTCCCCTGGACCTCGTCCTGTCCAGCTGCCTCAGTCAGGTAGGACAGGAGGGATGCCTGGGCCCCAGGGGAGCAGGGCCCTGGCCCAGCCAAGGCTCCTGTGGAGAAGCCAGGAACCCAGGTCCCTTCACACGTATTCATACACATGCACACTCACACATGTGCACACTCCCAGAAGGCACACAAGCACTCCCACATGCGCACACATGCACTCAAGTGCACACGCTCAGACATGTACACACAGGTACACCCATGCACACCCAGACCTACATGTGTACCCACTCACACATGCTCACATGCACGCACATGCACATGTTCACACATTTGCACAGGTACACATTCACATGCATACATGCGCGCACACACGTATTGAGTGCCGACTAGCAGGTGTGTCAGGCTGTGGACCATGCCCAGCAGGTCCCCCAGCACATGCAGGGGCGACAGTAACCAGGAGACGGTGAGAAACACACTGACGATGGAGCAGCTTTGCCACCAGCTCCCCGCCTCCCCACATCCCGCACAAACAGCCGCACGGGATTCTTCCATAAATCCCATTCAACAAGCTCTTAACAATGAGAGACCTACTATTAGCCGAGACAACCACTTACTCAAAACAAATACGAGTCACGAGCCGAGCTGAGGCACGCTCCTCTGTGATCAGCGGCTCCCAGCCCAGGCACGTCAATCTCTCTGTTTATGAAACAATCACGGAATCCTATTTAACGGTGCGGCCGCGTTCGCGCCTCTGATGAGCTGGCTTTCCAACTCTGCCCCTGGCGACGGCGCCTTCCTATTGCTCTCGCCCTGCCTCGCAGACGGGAGAATCCTGCTCAGTGACCACGGCAGCCCCCACCAGCACCAGTGTCCACGGCGACTGTCAAAGGCTTCACTCCAATAGCGACCGACTGGCAAGGGGCTTGGGGAGGATGCAAATGTAGATCCTGATTAGCATCACTCCCTCTGCAGGGGCTGGCCAGTGCCCTGGAGCCCCCACCCACCTGGCCCTTCGGTGGGCTCCTCTGAGGACCCCTTCCCAGACAAGCCCTTCTCCTCTGGTGACTGTGAGTGTGCAAGTGGTTTGTTCAAGTGTCTTTGAGCCGAAGCCGCATGCCAGGCACAGAGTGGCATACAGGTCAGTAGGATCAATCGCCGTCCTCGTGGGGCCTATGGCTCGGGCGAGGGCCCCGACATGAGTGGGCCCCTCGTCCTGGTCATTACCTGTGGAGGCTGTGACAGTACTACCTGTCCCATGCGACAGAGCTGGCCACCTCTGTCTGGGGCAGTTCCAGCCAGACGTGCCAGGAATCCTCAATGTGTCCTCTCTCGTCACCCCCTCCCCACCCCGGGGACGTCCTGAGCACACTCAGGGGTACATGTTTTCCAGGGCTCAGCGGTGGAGTTGGTAGAGGGTGTTTATCCTGGGTTCCTCTTTGCCTCTCCCCCAACGCCCCAATTCCTGTCTCCTGGGGTGCCCCCCACCCCACAGGAAGCCCAGTGGTGTTTTCATACCCTCCCGCCGTCTCTTTTAGGGGAGCGGGAGGACTGCTTCTTTTACTTCCCTTTCTCGACACCCCACCTTCTTATCTGTCAGCAGACAGCACGGTCAAGGTGAAGGTTACGTGTGTGCTATTCGCCGAGAGAACCCTTTTCAACACCCGGGAAGAGAGAGCTGTGCAGCCAGGGCGAGCGTGACCCGCTCAAGTGCTGTTATCTCCCCAGGCCCCGACTTCTCCAAAGGCGGAGACACCGCGGGCTGAGGCAGACGATCAAAGGCCCCTGGACGGAGCTGGATGCTGCCGAGCCGCAGGGGCTAAAAATGACCAGGTCGGGGAAGGCCTGCGCCCTCCGCTGTGTTATCACCCCCGTGCCCCCCTTGTCTGGCTTTGAGGGTAATAACACGAGTGTTGAGTAACAGGCCCGGCCGCAGAATTCCTGCCGGCGATGTCATTGGACAAAACCACTCAGCATGCTTTTCCCTCAATAAATCTATCACGTGCGGAAGGTTGTGAGTATGACCTTGAAAGGCAAGCGTCCAGCCAAGGCGACCTTGGTCCCTGAACCGGCCATTCTGAAATGATCACATGCCTCCAGGCTGGGCTCCCGGGGCCGTGTCCAGCTGCATGGGGCACAGGGGCATCTTGGAGATGCCAGCCCCTGTGGGAGCCCCTGTGGGAACGTGCCTGCTGTGGGGTGGGCAGCCCTGGGGCTTTTGGGTGGGTCCCCTTGGAGAACAGGGGCTGAACCAGGCTCGTCCTGTGCATCCAACCCAGTGGGTGTCCCCTGGAATCATTGCCGCCCGTGGGCCTGGCCACAGAGCAGTGGCTGCGCCCCAGGGCTCCAACCAGAGGTCTGGGCTGGGAGGGAGAACTGGCCTTGCTAACAAGTCACCAGATAGCCCTGACCCAGCACCCACAGCCCTGACTTGGGACTCAGTGACCCAGGCACTGGCTTGCTGGAGTGGCAGAGGTGGCTGGGGAGGCCCAGGCCACGCTGGGTGGTGGGCATCTGCATGAGGAGATGGCACCAGGGGAGGCTCCTGGGCCACAGGGCTGGCCCTCAGGTGTCCCGTCTGCTGTAACAATGGCTAAAGCCCATGTTACTGATGGGGCCCTTCCGAGGGGCAGCTGCCTTTGTGTTAGCGACTTTAACCTGCCACGAGGATGCCAACGTGTCGATGGAGAAACTGAGGCTCAAGGAGGTGGGGGCCCCAGCGGGTCCAGCTATGTGAGGCCAGGGCTCCTTGTGGCCGTCAGGTGGCCCTCCCGTGGGGACCCCTGACCACTGGAGTGGTTTCCACCCAGGGCGGTCCTCCATGACGGGGTGCTGTGTTACCACCGCTCCAAAACAAGGCTGCGTGGGCCGCCTCGGCTCTGGCTCCTCCTCACCAGGGACCCCTGACCCCAGCGGCAGTGACCCTGCTGCCGGCACTGAGTGGGCCCAGGGAAACCGCGGCGGCCAGCACGTGCCCCTGCACCTCCCCTGGCGGCTGGGGACAGAGGTGGCCTCTCCCAGGCCCCCGGAGTCAGGAGGCCAGGCTGCTCCTATCACACCGTAGGACAGTTAATAAGACCCCTGGTGAGTGATGGGGATGGATTTCTGCACCACTAATTTCCGTAACTATCGCCCTTTGAAAGATGGCTCAGGGCCCCAGGGCTCCGGGCCCTTCCCAGACAGAGCTGCATTATGTGGCCAAGTTCAGGTTGCGTATCCCATTTCAGGGGTCGAACAGGGCCTGCCTCGGAAGCTTTTGCAACGTTTTGAGATCCACGGCCCCCGTCTTGAGTTCCTTCCTCTGCTGTGGTCTTCCTAGAGCCTGGTTCTTTCCTGTAGCTATGGGGACAGTGTCCCAGGTGGGGCCGATGTCCCAGGTGGGGATGGGTGGTGTTCCATTCAGCCAGCACTGAGCTGGCGAGGGCCCAGGGGTTTGCTACAGCATTTAGGGAAAGATGAGGAAGCCCCACCTTTATTGGTGATGGTCACCCCAGCCCTGTCCTGAGCAGGTACCTCTGTCCCCATCATGGGAGGGGCTGCCAGACTCAGTTGGGTCTGAGTTCAGACATCCTGAGAAGAGCTGGAGGGAGGGACAGACTGAGGAAGACCTCCCTTGGGCACACTGGGCCCTGGCTGGTGGCACTTCTATTCCGGCTCTGTGGGAACCTGGGCAGGGTCCATCCCCTGGGCCTCAGTTCCCCCACCTGCAAAACTGAGATGCTGAGCCCCCCCTGGCTCATTGGGCCCATCATGAGCATGGAAGCAGCTGACACAGGCAGGGAGCTCAGAGCTGTGCTGGCTGGCGGCACCAGCTTCTCTGTTTATTCATTTCCATTTTCTTCTCCAGGTGCTAGATTCCTGCCCTCTTGGGGAGCACGTGTACGTGTGTGGGGGCTGTATGGTGGCACTCAGCAATGTCAGAACACTGACGGTGGGGGCCGGGACAGGCTCCTTCCACACCGAGCCCCCAGCCCCCGTGCAGCGTGGGCCCTGCTGTGTGGAAAGAAGGTGGGTCAAGTTCAGGAACAGAGAGACCGCGGGGGCTGCGAGTCAGGGGGCCGGGGTCAGGGGCTGAGGGACAGGCTGAGGAGGAAGCACACGCCTGTGATCTTGTTAATAGCAAGCATCTGCTCAGCACATGCACGGCCAGGTGCACTGGCGTCGGGCACGGCGCGTGTCCCGTGGTCCCATGTTACGGATTTGTAAGGCAAGGCTAGGAGCTAAGGGGCTGAGTGGATCTCCCAGGGTCTGCCTGCTTGTCTCATGGGCCCCAGACTAAGTGGCATCAGGACTCACAGGGGCCTCGTTGGCCCACAGCACCCCCCCACCCCACACACACACGCACAGTGTGCAGGACGCCGTGGTTCACTGAACCCCTGGGTCCTGGAATGGGAGGCTCCGGGCCACACTCCCAGCAGCTGTACCCTCCCCACCTGGTGACCCCTGTCAGGTACCTCCTGGCTGAACTCCTGGTGCCACTCCTGCTCTAGGGTGGTGAGTGGAGGTGGCCTGTCCAGCCACAACCTCCATGTGTGGGCTGTCACCTCGACTTTCCCAGCAAGGACCCTGGGGTTCAGAAGGCAAACTGGGGCTCCCAAGGGCTGGGCTCCTGCAACCGCTCCAGGGGCGGAGCCTGGAGGGTGCCTCCCTTCAGAAGCCAGCCGGGTGGGGACCAGCGCAGAAAGGGGCAGAGGTGCCCAGGGACCTGCTCACAACGGACCCCCAGGTCCAGCTTGCTCTGCCCACGCGCTGGGGTGGGGTGTGAGGATCACAGGTCAGCCCCAGAAATGCTGGAAAGCCTGTCACGTCCTCCCGGGTATTCGGGCTGTTGGAGCCACCAAACGGGGGACACCTGGATCTTTAGGGCAGCCCCCTCGCCCGCTCTGTGCACTAGCTAGTGCACCGAGGGCACCCGCGTCCCCCTCTGGAGCGGGGCCTCGTGGGACTGCCGTGTCTAGCTCCCAGCTGTCTTGCCAATGTGGGCATGGCTCCTGCAGCCATCATGGCATCACTGGCGTGGGAGGACCTGGAGTGGGGCAGGTCTCAGCAGCTTCTGGAGACCCCTGGTCCCCATGGGAGGTGGGCACCCAGGATCCTGAGCACCACCCCCTCAGGGTGGCAGAGTGACCCTCTCCCCCATCCTGGACACGTGGGCACCAGCTCTCCTCTCTGCCAGCTCTGAGCAGCGAGGATGAGGGAGCACAGCAGGGGCTGATGGGAAATGGTCACCACCCCTGGGTCCTGGGCTGTGTGGTGGGCGGGGTGAGGCCGCATCCTCCGAAGGGTTAAGTTCCCTTGGATCCACAGACTTGATGTGGCTTTATCAGCACGTGCTTCCTGTCACCCACGAGCCTGGGATATTTCTGGTGTCTGTACCCACTTGATTCAATTACGGGGCCACCGCGAGGGGTTCCCTGCAGGGTTCGGGCAAACGCTCCAGTGCCCACGGACGGACGCAGGGGGAGCGGCAGAGGACGCCGACTCCAGTCCTTCAAAATCCTGTAATTGACTTTTTAAAAAATGACATTAGCATTTAAATGGTCCCATCGTTATGAGGGTGAAGGTTCATGGGAATATGATCAATGTATTGAGCTCTTCAAATGTTCCTTGATATTTATGTTTTGTTGTGTCACGCCGCAGGGCCTTGGTGCGCGGGGCTTTGATTAGGCTCCAGAGTCTGCCTGCAGTGGGGGCTCCACCCTCGCAAGTGCGCCTGCCTGTGCAGCCAGGGGCAGCCCCTTCCCCAGGGCCCACCGCCCCAGAGGCTGAGGAAGGGTGTCACGTGTGTCCTGGGCTTCAGAGCACTGTGGCCACACCGGAAGCTGACAGCGGGGTGCGGTGGGAGAGGGGCCCGGCACGCGGTGGTGGGGGACCTGCCCGCGCTCAGGGCTGCTACCAGAGCAGAGACGTCTCTGTCCGGAGCTCTGCGGGTGGGGACGGGACACCAGCTGCACAGGGTGGTTTTGTGGCTGGGGAATGTTTTGCAGAATTACAGGGATCAGGTGAAAATGTAAAACAACCTGAAAAAGAGCCTGCAGAACAATGGGGTGCAGGCAGTGACACCTGGGGAGGTAATGAGACTGTCCAGATGGCTGGCTTTTGGGAGGGGGGTGCTTGCTCTCTGTGATCTGGAGATAGGGACCAGGTACCGAGCCAGACTGCACACCCAGCCCCAGACCTGGAGTGTGCCCGTGGGCTGCAAAAACCTCACCCAGGGCTGTGGGGAGACATCCCCAAGAGCATCTCACCAGGACATACTCTGGGTTGGCCCAGATGCGAAGGCCACAGAGTGCCAGCCTGCCTCCTTCCCACCCCGTCTGGGCGCCCAAGGCCTGGGCCGTCTGGAGGACTTCATGCTGCTCTGGGCTCATGGCCAGGGAGGGGACCAGCAGGTAAGACCAATGTGAGCCTATGTGCACGGAGCCTAGGAGATTCCTGGTGGCCGCAGACGGGACGGCGCGTGGCAGGGCCCAGCCCACCATTCCTGCTTTGCCTGCGCCCCAAACAGGCACCTCAAATTCTGTGGATTGGGGTTCCTAGTTCACATGTGACCTCTCAAGTCCTCTAGATGAAAGACTCTTTCAAGAGGCCGATCACAGACCCCACTCCCTGGCCCAGGACAAGCCCCCCAACTTCCCGTTGTCAGTCACGTGCTCTGTCCACAGCTGGTGTGTCTGGGTGAAGATGCCATCGCCACCGTGTTGGGGTACATAGCGCGCCGTGGAGCCCCAGGGGTGCCTAGAACCGGATGCTGCCCCCCCAATGGCTTGTCTCAACACCAGGGAAAGGGACCCACACGTCCATTAGCATGTGGTGACGAACACGGGGGTTTAGAACAAGGCCACCCAGTTCGTTCGCCTCTCAGGGCAGTTACGCACCCACATCCTGTCCATACTAGCAAACTAACCCTGAGCTCGTGAACGCGCCGCGCCCAGCCACGTTCGCAGGGCTGTTACACATCAACCAGTCCGGGCTGTGAGGGTCCCGGGGCCTCATTCTGGTGCGGCCCAAGGTCAGCAATGCAGCTCTGGTCACCCAGAGGTGACCACAAACTCAGAACTTGGGTGATAGCGTCTGGATGCCCTGGAAGCGGGAGGCCCCCATGAGCCTGTCTGAAGAACCTGTTATAGATCTTCAGGGACCCTGCGCTGCCCCTGGGCTTGTCTGCCCGGCATGGCTGTGTATATGGCCGCATCCATTTATCTGGAGAACCAGACCGACACTCCAGGGCATGGCTGTCCTGCAGTGAGTCACTAGAACAATAAATTGCCACCAAGGAAGAAAAAATGTCACACATTTGCCCCAGGTGGAAAACAGACATTTTAGAGACCAAAAAAAAGCAACAAAATAAACAACAAAGAAAACCCCCAAACACAACAAAACCCTCCATAGAGCATCTAAGATGCTGATTTAGTGGGACATTTAAACACACCAAGGCAGCCGAGGACCCGGAGAGGAAGTGTCCTCCCCAAGCTGGGACAACGTGGAGAAAACCTGTCCACATGGCTCGGCAGCCCCGCCTGTGAAGTGGCCATGAGAGCGGGTCCCCGCCTGTGTCACCGATGGCATGGCTGGGGGACCCCTGCCCCACTCCCAGACTCCAAAAGGAGGCAGTGCAGGGGAAAGGCCTCCCGAGGGAGGCAGGGCCCTTCTCTGGTGTCCCAGAGCTTTCTAAAGTGTTTCTGCTCTCAACAGAATTCCAGGCCACAGGGAAACAAACTCGTCATTCGGCCATATCTTCAATTGCTTTTCTACAAAAACGGACTGAATAGGAGCCGTTTAAATGCTTTAAAAAAATACTCACGCTTCCAGGACCACACGGTTCATATTAAAAGTCAGACCAGAGCTGGGAACGCTTGACTCTTTATTTTAAAGGTTCCCCAAAGGCAGATAACGTCTGGGGAAACGGGCATTTGATGTCGGCCTGCACAGGCTTTCGTCACTGCGGGTGTGTTCTGCAGGGGAGAGGGCCCTGAGCCGGCGATAGAGGGCGCCTGCACCCCAGCTTCCAGGCGCCGGGTGGCAGCTGGCTGGGCCCAGGCCCTGGAGGGGAGCAGACAGCATGGGCCCCCTCCCTGGTCGCTGAGGCCCATGGCCAGGCCTGGCCAGCTTCCTGTCTCAGGAGAAGCTGTGTCTGCCTGCAGGGAGCCAGGCTCACACCCCAGGGTCCCCCTCCCACTGCCCGCCTGCCTCAGGCCTGGGCACAGGCGCCCCACGGTCACTCCCGGACACCTCCCGAGCAGGGGAGTTCCCATGGCAGCTGCAAGGCCCCCGCCCCTGGGCCCGATCCCTTCATAGGACTGTGTGTGACCTGGCCCCTCAGCTCAGAGGCTGACCTCTCAGCCCAGTGCCCCCACTGTGGCGCACCCCACCCTATGTCCTCCTCCCCCACTCAGCTGCAGACGGATGAAATGTGTCCCCTGCCCAAGGAGAGAATAACCCCAGGTCCCGGAGAGGTCACACATGCAGCGCCGAGGCTGGGAACGACGGGAGCCTGTGACCGCGGATGAGCCATCCCGATGCACACAGGCCAGCCCGCTTCCCAGACACAAGACTGGGGTGCAGGCGAACTTGGTGACCTTGGCTGCCACCAAGCTTCTCAGACACTCAGTTACAAGACGCCCCTCTGTCTTATTAGGAAGCAGCCTAGTCAACGTGGATGGGAAGTCACTGACACCCCGGCACGGGGCTTGATGGGAGGGCTTCCCACATGCAAGGCCTCTGGCAGGGCCAGCCTGGTTCACAGGCACCCAGGGTCCCGGCTCCTGGGGGTGGCCGGTCAACAGGCCAGAGGCCAGAGCCAGGAGTCAGGTCTCTGGGTCAAGGACGTGCTGGGGTCGGGCCAGGAGCCCGGAGCCTCCACCCGGCTCCCAGCCCTGAGCTGCCCCAGCCGTGGGGCCAGCCTGTGTTTCCAGGGGAAGTGCCAAGGCCTGGCCCTTACAGGCCTCTCCATGGAAATGTCTGCATGCCAAAGCCAGCCCTAAGCACATTCCTCTTCTAGAACATTCTGAGAACTCACGGATCAGGCCTGTTTATAGGTAGGAGAGCAGAGCCAAGTTGGATGCCAGTTTCAGATGCTTTTCATTTGCAAGTCCGAAGGGGCTTCCTGGGTAAAGGAGAGGGCTGGCGGCTCCACGCTGGGGCTGGACGGGGCCTGCTCTGGGTGCAGGGCCCATGAGATGCACATGACAACCACTAGAAAACAAGCCTGTGCTCACACAAAGCGCTCCGGTCTCCTCCAAAGGACTCTGTCCACCCAGAAGGCACAAGGGAGGCATGGCCTGGAGGGCCTTCAGGACCAAGGGGAAATGCCCAACATGCCTGAGCCCCGCTTTTCTGTGATGGCCACCCACCTCCTGGCTCCATGCATTTCTCAGGAAAC
This sequence comes from Craseonycteris thonglongyai, assembly GCA_004027555.1. Classification (NCBI taxonomy): domain Eukaryota; kingdom Metazoa; phylum Chordata; class Mammalia; order Chiroptera; family Craseonycteridae; genus Craseonycteris; species Craseonycteris thonglongyai. Next base: position 17,540 of record PVKE010017250.1, read on the forward strand.
ACCAGCCAAGCACCCCCATGTGCCCACTGCACCAGGGCCAGGTCAGCAGTGCCAGAGACCGTGACAAAATTCATAGCTCAAGAGCACACACAGGCACTGTCCCTACTTTACAGATGAGTGACTGAGGCTCTGAGAGGCTTAGGGACCTACCTACTCAATGTCAGTCCACCAGCAGGTGACAAATTAGGGAAGGCAGCCTGGCTGTGCCCACTCCCAGCCCTCCCTGCCCCCCCCCCCCAGGCCTGGAGCCAGACCCCTGCGGTGCTCAGGACCCTTGGCCTCGGGATCCAGAATCTGGGAAAAGACCTCCTCGGATGCTTGGAGCCAAGCCTTCGAATCTCCTCACTGCCTCTACCCGAGCCTGCAATTCCCTGCGTCCCCAAGTGGATTCTCTGTCACTCTCCACATGTCATAGACTTCCTGCTCCTAGGCCGACCCACCTGCTTCCCACTGAACCCAGAACGGGGTCTTGCCCCAGGATCCCTTCCACTGCTGTTGCTTTTCTAAAGTGAAGCGCGTGTGTGCAGACCACAGAGGAAGTTTAGATGGGGCCATGCGTGTATCTTAGTGGCGCTCGCCCCGCCACCCACAGCCGGGACACCCACAGGGCAGACAGCGGCCCCAAGGACCACTGTGGAGGGCGCTGCCCACGTGGGCTGCAGGCTGACAGCAGGGGCGGGCCGGGACATGGGGAGAAAAGCCTTCCTTTGTGTGCAAGACACGAGCCTGGAACAGGTCCTCCTGCCCCGGGGAGCCAGGGAGGGAGCCCCAGGAGACACATGACCTTCCCGCAGGGTCAGCTGCCCAGCGACACCACTCCACTGCATCGACAGCTACACACGAATCGAAATGCAGGAGCGGGTCTTGCTGCACGGCAGGGTTCCTCCCTGTGAGGTGAATGGAAGAGGCAACGTCCCCGAGTATGTGATGTGATCTCCAGTGTGAGAAGTTCACCCGTGTGTGCCACCCTCGCACACACACGTACACGCTAGCACCTCCACGCACACGCAGGCACACACATGCAGCCATGCCGGGTGCCGCTCGCTAGCTCTGTGCTCTTTCTATGTTACCGCAGAGGAACCATGGGTAATTCTGACTTCCTCATTTAAGCCATCTTGGTTTCTTTTCCCTGTTTTGCAAAGAACATATATTATGACCATGATTGGATGATAAATCAATATCGCTTTTGAGTCGCTCGGGATCCCACAAGGTTTTGTCCTGGCAGGGCTGGCGCTGGCCTGGTGACGTGAAGGAGAAAGGGTGTGCAGCCGGGGCGGGTGCCTGTGGTGGGTGGGAGCAGGCGGCCTGGCACTCCACACCGGCTGGCCTTCTGGGTGACACTGTTCAGGGGACAGGCTGGGCACAGGCTGGCTTCCCTCTCAGCTCCTCTGGTGGCCCCCATGCCTGGCCATAACTCCAGGCTATTCCCAGGCCTCTGGGTGGCTCCCATCCATGGGCACCCGGGCAGGGGTCAGGGAGCAGGGGGCAGAGGACCCCTGGGTCCTGCCCTCTGTCCATGGCCCTTCACCCTGCTGTGCTGGACCCCCTGCAGGGCGCACCCCAGCCGCCCAGTCTAAGCTCATGGCCCCGGGCAGCCTTCTCCTCCCTCAGGGGGAGGGTGCAGCACGGATTCCAGACCTCTTCTCAGAGGTCCCTCCGTGCGTCTCTTCCCGCTCACTGGCCACAGAGAGCCCTGGCTGAAGGGGGCTCCGGCTGGGGCAGCTCAGCCGGGAGCGGGCAGGGGCCAGGCAGGCAAGGATGGGGAGGCGGGAGGGCGGGCCCGAGGGCGCTGTGCTGGGGTAGTTGCTCCCTGCCCGCACGGGCACGCAGGCCCGCAGTGCCCTGCCTTTCTCCCTCGCCCTTGGAAGGTCTGACAAGAGCACATCCACCCGCAAATGCGGCCGGGTCTGGGGCCTGGCTTAGGCCGTGTCGTTCCTTGTGCACCCCCCGTGTGTGTGCCCAACAGAGGGTCCAGGTTGGCCAGAGAGAAGCCGCCTGTCCTTCCAGGCAGATGGGCAGTTCGCAGGACCCCGGGCGTCCTCTGGTTTAGGGGAGGTTCCCACTGCACCCCAAGCCTCAGGCGCCCCAAACTGTAGCTTCCATACCCGCCTGCTTTGCAAAGTCAGCACAGAGGATGCAGGGCAAGCCAGCCCCTCTCAGCCTCAGGGCAGGGACAGGCCAGCGGTTACAGACAGGGCACACTGCGCACCTGGAGCCGTGCAGGATGCACATCAGGCGCTTGCTTCCCACACAGCCTGCAGCTCCAACCGCGGGGGCCGGAAGTCCTGGGGGGACTAGAGAGGCGACTGGGGGAGCTTTCAATGACTGCCCACGGGCTTGGAGGGAGCCTGGCCATCGTGGGTGGGGTGGGGGGTGGTTTCTGCTGTTAGTTTCAGTGCCCACTCCTGTCTCTGCTTCTAGACCAGGGGAGGTTTTCTGAATTTAGACACATCTCTCAAAACGTGCCATCAGTCAATTTGTCAGCGCAATCAGAAAAGCTCTTGGGCGGTCAGTTTGCTATGGGCCACTGGGGACGCGGCCCTTATGGGCGAGCCTTGCTTCAAGATGTCCCTAGTGACATCCCCCACAAGCTCCATAGCGGGTGGCCTGTCAGCCACTGCTGGGTACCCTGGCTTGCTGTAGGCGCCCGAGGTGACCCCCAAGGCTTGAGGTCAGTGTTTCATGCCCAGTGTGGGGACCTTCTGGACGCATTGTTTGCTGACCCACATGCTTTATGTGGGTGCGCAGCCGTGGGCTTCCCAGAGCCAGCCAGGCTGCTGCAGCCAGTGAAGGGCAGCAGGAAACATCCCACGGGCCCGCCCCTGCCCTGCAGGTTGTCAGGGGTGTGCTACCTGTGGCAGCTGCTTATTTTGTCCCCTATGTCACCCAAACAGCATTAGGCTTAAGGTGCTGGTCCAAAGGCACGGGACCAAGCCACCGAGGAGGGATGTGTTCTCCGAGGGAGACGGCCCAAGGCAGGCACCAGGTGTTGGGGACACCCAGAGAGCCTCAGGGGTTTTCTCTACCATAGGAGGGGAGGACGAGAACCAGGGAAGGGCTGTTAAGGATGAAGAGGCCAGCTACACAGGGGACGAGGGGCGTCTGGGTGGGGAGAAGGGAGCGCTGTGAGGATGAGAGGGAGGTCCCCACTCCTCTCTAGCCACTCCCCTGCTTGGCCCTGGCTGCTGGCACGGACCACTCACATAGCACCTGGGCACAGGGTTCCTGACCTTAGGAGTGCGTGCACGAGTGTGCACATGTGCTGGTGGTACACGGGCGTGTGAAGAGGGGTGCAGGAAATAGGACTCTTGCCCTGCTCCGGGTGTCCAGGGACGCATTTGGGGTCAATGCCCCCTTGGTCCAGTCCGATGTTGGAGACATCTGTGCCCAAACTGACCGTAGGCCACACCACCAGGAGCATCGACAGATTTATGTCACAAACCCATCTTTTTCTCCCCAAGAAGAAAGGGTTGGGGCTGGCAGGGGGCTACCCTAACGGTTCTCCTTTGTCTCTGCAGACATGCTGGGACCACGTGTGAAGGAGATGCTGTAGGAAGTGTGCTTCATGCGGGGGGAGGGCACAGACATCATTCCCTGGGGTCCAAGCAGCCTCCATGCCACCCTCCAAGGCAGGCAGGGTGGGCATCAGTGTGGCCGTGGGGAGGGGAAGCCCATGGTGCTTGGTGATGTTCCCAGGGGAGCTGGCCCAGAGTCTGGAGCCCCACCCCCACTTCTGAAGAGCCCAGGCACATCCATCAGCCCCACAACACCCCACCCGAAGCCTGGTCTGGGCCTGGCTCCTGTCTGCTTGCTGGTCATCTCGCACAATGACCACAGGCAGCAGGTGACGAATGATGGTGTCAAGTCCTGTCACGCCAGCGGAATCCTGAGGGGAACGTGAGAAGCTCTCAAAACAGGTTTATTACCAACCTGTGGCTGCGGAGATGATCAATCACACTGATCAGTGATGGCAAACACAGGGAGCGACGAGGAGCAGATGCCGGCCTCCGGGGCCGGAGGTCAGGGATGGGGCAGGAGAGGGGAGCGTGTTAAATGCTGAACTTGACCGCAGTCCCAGCCCCAGCAGGGCGCACGCTGCCCTTCCATTGCCAGGTGGGCCTCGGGGGCACTGGCAGGGAAGCCCGGAGGGAAAATGCTGAATAGCAGGGCAGGAGGGCTGGTCTCCTCTCTAGGGGAATGAGAACGGGGTCTCTAGGCAGGGGCTCTGTTGGCCAACATGGGGAGGCAGGGGACATGGTCTGGGGCCCAGTCACTGGTCCATTGACGGGGCTCTGGAGCCCCCGGGCTGAGCCTTGAGCTCCCCACTGTCCCGGGCGGATGAATCGACCTTTCTTGGGGAAGTGCCTCCCGCACAAGGACGCTTTAGTCAGACATAATTGCAAGGAAAAATAAACCTGCCTTAACCGAAAACAGCTCTCCAGTTGTTTTTTTCCTCCTTGAAGCCTTTTCAACTCCAGCTCTTGGCAAGTCCTGGCTGTGGGTAATTGTCAACACGGTGCAGCGCCCGGAGACCAAAGCCAGCAGAACGGAAATGGCACCCGCAGCGTGAGAGGGACCCGGGACGCGGCCCTGCAGGCACGCGTGTGCTCGCGTGTGCACACGCCCTCCGAGGGCGCCGCCCGACCACAAGCAGAAGGCAGCTCTGTCTTGGCCGCGGTGCAGATGGCTCTGAGCACCTCACGGGCTCTGACCGCCATGCCAGGAAGATGGCAGGCCTCGTGGGAGCGGCCCGGCCCGGGACCACGGCTGCGCAGGGCCTTCCATTTGGGGCGACTCCCCTCCCGCCCTCCTGGCTCTGCCTCCCAGGCCTCACGTCACCGCCAGTGAACCGTCACGCAGAGCGCTGGAGGGAGGCCCTGGTGGTACCCTTCCTGCAGGGGACCCAGTAGAATTCCCGAGGGGCTCATGTCACCAAGGGTACGCCCACCAGCGGCGTGGTGGACGGAAGCTGGTCGGTCACGAGCCCTTGGCACTGACCCAGCCAGACCCTCCCCCTCAGCCCATCTCTCCTTCTTGGGAAGTCCTCCCACACAGCCCTATGGGTGCTCAGGGGACAACCGCAGGTGGCTGCGAGGAGGGATGCGGCCCAGGGACAGTACGGCTCCATGTCCCATTGTTCATTTCCAGGAGGGACTCGTTACAGGGTCTATCAGACCCACGCGGACAGGATGATGTTTGTTACTCACTAGGCCGGGTTATGGGAAACGCAGGCTCATTTGCCGGGTGAAACTACTGAGAAAAGAGACTTAATGCAGGCAGCGATTCGTGGCTTCCACCGGGCCCGTCTCCCGTCCCCCACAGTCCCAGTGCATTTCACTGGCCAGGACATCGGCCCGAGGAAGATGACACCAGGGCTACCCCGCTGCCCCGGCCTGGCCCCAAGCCCGCACGCTGGTCCTCGCCCTGCTGTCTCTACCTGGAGCTCTTGGGGCTCTGCACTCAGACATTGTCTTCGAATCTCAAGGCAAGAGGAGTAAACCCACAGCGTCAGCCCCCAGCAGGCCTCCCGCTGTCCTGGGTCCCAGGCCCCAATATGCCTTTTTCTCCTCCCTGCCCTGGCCACCACCAACCCCCCAAAACACAAAGGAGAAGAATGGAATGGAAAAGCCAGCAATGCGGCAGGCAGCAAAAGCGGCCGCTCCTAATGGCTACCAAACTTGCTGAGTGTCAGCTCTGGTTTCTTTGTGCAGAGAGCCTGTAATAATCACGCAGCTCGGAGACAAGGCCTCTCTCCCGCAGGAGCCAACGTGACAGGGCCTGGAAGGCAGGTGTGACTGTAATTAGCTATTGTTTGACTATCAAAAGTCAGGGCTGATTAAAGCCACTAAGCACAACTGCACTATTTTATTTCAAAGAATATTATGAACTGCACGCTGGGCGCTTTCAGCCAGGACCTTCCTTCCGCAGCCGGCTAAGAGCCCATGCCAGCGGTAATCAAACGCGAAATCTGCATAAACCTTCGGGGTTTAATTCAAGCAGAGACCTTTCATTAGAAATATGTTACTTTATGAAATCTGGTCACCAGCAAGGGGAGAAAAATGTGACTTCTTAAGAAGAGTGAATGGCACCTCTTTAGTGATTAACCCGAGATTAATGGAGGTCCCCACCGCTCGGCCTGAGTCCGCTTTATTGCTAATTCATTTAGGTACCATTTCAGACCTGCCTGATGAGCGTTACCTGCCAGGCCGTCGGGTTCTGGCACGCGAGCCCAGCCATTACGGTCAAACCCCAAACACACTCTGTATTAAGGAAGCTTTGAAAAGTGTCTGCGATTAGTCCTTTTTTCCCTTCGTTCTTAGGGATTTTCTATTTTATGTGCTCAATTAGTTAAAAATTTGGGTCCTCACTCGCTACTCAGAGATTGATGTGTGTGCTTCGGTTTCAGAGGCTCCTTTGTTACTGCTGCACATGCGTCCGCGGTGAGGGGGATGCACTCGGAACCCACACCCACGTGCCTGCAGGCCCACTCACGTGTGCATATGTATGTCACACAGGCACACACGTGTCTGCCCACCTGCATTCATACATGCCTGCATTTACATGCACACGCACATTTGTGTACACACACATGAATATCCCTTCTACCACACACATACATATGTGCATGTGTCACATGGCACATGTTTGCCCACCCACATTCATGCATGTTGTACCCACATGCATGCACACATACACATGCACCATGCACACATGTGCACACTCGTCTGTGCATGTGTCACACAGGCACACACGTCTTCCCACCCTGTTCACTGTAGGGCTGTCACACATGTGAGGGGTCACTCTGTTCAAACTCTTGCATTTGGTCACAAGTGACTTGAGAAAGAATTCTTCAGCCCAAAGTTGCCTTAATGGCTGTTCTCTGTGGTAAGAGATCACCCAGGGCTCTGCTAGGGACAGAAGCGTCATGACCACATGGCCACCGGGAGCCTCCTGTCTGAGACACTCCAGGGACCTGCAGACACTCCAGGAGGAGCCCCAGCCCCCAGGCTCTGCTCAGCTGTGGGGGTGGCACCCATGGAGGGGGGCGCTTTCCGTCCCTTCTGCACAGAGGCCTGGTACAGGAGCGCAGGGCCCCCAGTTCTGACCCGAGACCCCCAGCGGGCCAGGCGCACTGCCTGGGCCTCAGGAGTCAGCAGGCCCTCCAGCCCCTCCGGCCCCTGCCCCTGGGCAGAGGGCAGATACCAGGCCTGTCCACCAGGCCCTCCATCCACTGCCTTCCTGCTTTGAGGGCCCAAAGTTCGGCCTTGACCCTGGAGGTTCCCGGGGGCCCTCCCCAGCTGCTCCTTCCCGTGGCCTTGCCTAAAAGCCTGCCCAAGTCCGCCCCTGCACGTCTCCTGTTCCCGCCCAGAAAGCAACAACACACCGAGACCCCATCTCTGAAACCTGTCTGGATGTGACTGGTTGGGGGAAAGGCTTGCTGCTGGTGGGACCCTGTGGCAGGGCCACCTGATCACAGGGCCTGAAGAGTCAGGGCCCCTGTGGGGCAGGGCCCCAGACCCAGGGGCTTGTGCCCCAGTGGAGGCCCCTGGATTGGGTAGTTTTCACTGTTTTGCCAGGTGGAAGGGGCAATACCCTCACCAGCTAGCCCCACAGGGAGCCCTGCGTGAACCAGGGATGAAAATGCTGGGACAGGGCTGGTTGGACCAGGGAACTCGCCCCCACCTCCTCTCCTTGCAGCACCGGGCGGGCAGGGGGAGGCCTCAGGCCAGGTCATCACTGATGGCCCACACCTTGAATATTCTAGGGATTTTAGACCATTCTAGTGGCCTCAGTGGGCCCTTGGCTGGAGGCCCTCCCACGACCTCTTCCCAGCCCGCTCACCACCGTTAGGAAGGCGAGTGCTGCCATGGAGGCCCAGTTCTCCACCAAGCACTACTCATTTTTATTTTTTTGAAACTGACTCTGGAGATGAAGGTACAGGCTTTCCCTGACCTGCCCCAGGTGGCCGGCTGGTACAGAGCTGTCCCCAAGGGGCTGCATGTCCCCAGCAGGCTCCTCACGCCCGCAGCCTGCCCTGCACAGCCCGGTCCTGTCCTCGACACCCCCGCTAACAGCTCTCTTTCAGATGCATGTGTTAATGACCTTGCCACTGCTATAATTTCTCCCCGTGGTCCATTAATTAAGGGGTCACAATCTGAGAACATGTTTACCCAATAAGCTTTCTTCTTTAATTATCCTAATTGCTTGGAGTCTGACAAAGCCTCTCTTCTTCTCCTTCCTGGAGTGGATTAGCTGATGACAAACACACTTGCACGCGCGCACACTTGCTGAGTGGCTGGGCGGTGTCCACAGCAGGGTCACATGGCCCTTCCTGGGGTCAGGTGCTCACAGGCAGGTGGCGGGAGACCCGGGGCTGACGGGAACTCGCAGCAGGGGAGCTGCTCACCACAGGCTCGTACGAGTGCGCCCATGTGAGCCTTGGTCTGTCACAGTCTGAGGGCCTAGGGCCTAGGCCAGACAGGGTGCAGGCACCTGCTGGCTGGATCCCAAGGTCGGCCGAGCCAGCCAATCCTCATGCACGGTTTGTGAAGCCCTGGTCTCAGCAGAACCTGACACAATAGATTCTCACTTGGCTTAGAATTGGGGTCAAGGTCCTGTGTCCTGTGCCCAAGTGGGGCTCCCCGCGGGCCAGGCTGCACACCACCAGAGCTATGCTGTCCTGCTGGATGCCATCTGCATGGGGGGAGGGGCTCTGGTTCCCCGGCCAGGTTTTCGTCACTCTGCAAAGCCCACGCTTGTCTTAGAGCAACTCTGAGTAGAAACAGCTGAGACACCAGGAATGTGAACGGGGCAGCCGCTGCAGAGAGCGGCCTGGTCGGTCCCTGAGAGGCAGCGCGTAGAGTCACCCAAGGACCCAGCGGGTACATGCGGGGCTCGTACCTGAGAAGACCGAGAGCGGATTGCAGACACTTGAACATGCACAGCCACAGCACCTCCACTCACAGCGGCAGACGGCGGACACCCTCAGCCACCCACCACCGGGTGGATGGACAAACAGCCACGCCTGGCTCGTCCATGCTGTGGACTATCGCTCAGCCATGGAAGGGGGGGGGCTCTGACCTGAGCTATAACATGAATGGACCCCAAAACATGTCACTCAGTGAGAACATCTGCACACAGAGGGCCACGTACTGCACCTGCCATTTACAGGACATGTCCAGAGCAGGGACATCCACAGGAGACGGACACAGGTTAGTGGCTATCAGAGGCAGAGGGGGCAGGGGGTGTCTGCAAGGCACTGGAAATGTCCCAGAACCACAGCACCACGGAGGCGCTAGATGCCACGGAACCGGTCCCTGCAGAAGGGTCGATGTGTGTGTTCTGTGAGTTTCGTCCTGATGGAAAAGGAAAAGGAGCAAGACAGGGAGAGGGGGCAGATTGCCACACCGGAGCCGGTGCCCCGTGAGTCCTTCCCAAGTGCCCGCTCTGCTCCCCTGGCCTCACCGGGCTCGGAGCGGTGGGGATTAGGGCGCATCTGCTGAAGTCAGCAGCAACGACACCAGGACGGGCTGGCCACGCTGGACCAGGGGTGCTGCGGCCTCTGGACACCCCCTACCAGCTTCCCAGGTGTCCGGCTGTGCCGGGCAGGCCCGCCTGCCCCGTGCAAGTTCATGTCTCTTTAATAAAGATTAAGATGTCAGAGGGCCAGTGTTGCACAAAATCCCACTTTTATTAACTTCTCATTACCAGCTGGAGCTTCTGAAGCCACGACAAGAAAACAGCTATTAAATATGCATTCATGACGACCACAGCGCACAGCGGTTCTTGCTGACTCAGCAAGCAGGCTGCACAGGCGCAGGACAACGGGGCCGGAATGAAGAGTGACCAAGAGGCCTGGCCCAGGCGAGGGGCCACAGAGAGGGAGGGTCCCAGGACCCTTCCTCCGTGGACTCTGACAGCAGCGTGGGCAGCATTAGCTGGACAGTGAACCTGTCCAGTGGCTTCACTGTCATGTCCCTGTCACCTGCCCACAGTCCCACCCTCTCCTTCCTCAGGCAGCCCCCAGGGCAGGGCTCTGGGGCACAATGACTGAAGGGCGCCCCATACCAGGCAGGGCCTCTCTCCAAGGTGCTCTTTCACCCTAGGAACCTCAGCTGGGTCCCCTGCCTCACATGTCACCACACAGGGAGACACGGCAGGGGCTGCTCACCCTCCATAGACATTACCCCTCTGTCCCAGGGTCCCCATGCTTGTCCTGGCTGTGGCCCCAGCACACCTCCCTGTCATGGGCCACCTGCCAGCCACTCTCAGCTCCACTCGACCCTGCATCCCTGCCTACTGCCTGCTCACACCTCTGTCACCATCCCATGCCCAAGCCAGCGGTCACAGGGTCCCCAGACTGAGCCTGCTCTGTCCTGGACCACCCGCAGTTCCCCACGTGTCAAGGCCTCTTTGGCTGCTCCTCCCCACTGGCCTCGGTTGTCACAGGTGCTCAGGCCCCTCCTGACCCTCCATGTTTGCTCCCCAGGGCCTCCTATGCACACACAGCCACACCCAATGCCCACCTGATGCCCTCTGGGCCATCTCAGGGGCATCTGCAACTCTGATGTACACACCAGCATCTCCACTGCCACCACCCCTCGCCTACGCCCCTCCGTGCCCAGGCTGGAAATGGTCCCAGAGCCCCTTGTCCACACACTGAGGCTTTGCCCTTCAAATGTCCCAAATGCATCCTCTCCTGTCACCTCCCTGCTCCTTCCACCCTCGACTCCCAACATCCCCTCCCCTGTGACTGTACTTCTGGGCCCCTAGGATGCTCATCCCTCTGCCTGGATGCTCTCAGCTCTCCCCCTGCCCCAGGTCTCACTTCCCCTTAGCCTCAGGGACACCCTCCAACACCACCACCAACCCCCCTGCCCAGGGTCCTGCCACACAGCCTTGCTGCATAGCACCCTAGTCACCTATAACTGCTCCCTAGCTATTGCTCTGGTTTGCATTTTATTGGCCTTTTCAGTGGCATTATGGGCTGAATGCTCAGCTTCATACATTGAAACCCTGACCCCCAAGGTGATGCTATTTGGAGAGATGGGGTCTTTGGAGGGGACTAAGGCACGAAGGTGGGCCTTCTTAGAGGGGTTCGTGGTCTTGCAAGAGGAGACACGAGGGCTCACCCCGCTCTCTGCCGAGTGAGGACAGGGAGGCGGCGTCTACAGCCAGGAGGGGGAAAAATGCCTGCTGTTTAAGCCGCCTGCCTGTGGTGCCTTCTTAAAACATCCCTAGCCAATGGAGACAAACAGGATGGGGACTTCATGGAGTGGGGCCTGACGAGTCACAGGCTCCGGCCCACCACAGGCCCAGTACGTAAGATGTGCTCAGTGAGCAAGTGCAGAAGGCAGCTCCGCGGCAGAGAGGACAGACGGGCAAGGGGTATGAGGACTTGGCCCCTGGGAGCTCTCAGCAAGCCCCTCACCTCCCTGCGTCCTGGAAGCTGGTCTCCCTGACTGCTTCCTGCAGGGAGCACATGTGTCTCTGCAGCTCTTCCCCAGCTCTGCTCCTTGCTCGTGGCCCCTCGGCAGGCAGGCCAGCCTCCCCGGTTACCCAGTTTTGGGGTCAGGGTGTCCAGGAGTAAAGGCAGGTGGAGGCACCCTGGGAACCTGGACTGTACCTCACAGATCACGTCACCCTGATTAAGTGGGCCCACAGGGTCCTGGCAAGACCGCGCCCTTCCCGGGTTTCTTTTCTTGGTTGGCTGGCTTTGCTTCCCACCAGCTCACAGGTGGGGATGACCCCCAGGTTCCTGGGTGCTAATAGCAGAGCACACTCAGGGCAAACAGACACATGCTGGGGAGCACTGCATCATGCCGCTAAGATCTCAGAACTGGACACCTGGGCTCACTGCCTGGCCCTCCTTCTCACAGCTGTGTGGCGCTGGGCAGGTAACTGAGCTTCTCTGGGCCACATTTCCTCACCTGCAGGATGCTACTGGCTGGTATAGCATGTTGGCCCCAGAGGCATGATCTGCGACTAAAGAACAGCTGAGGGCACAAGCAGGTGGGGTGGTTGGCCTTGTCCTGGGAGAACACCCCACATTGGAGCCTTCCTTTCTGTTTCAGGGCGACTGTCTCTGCCCGTGCTGCTGCGTTGAGTCCCAGAATAGCCACCAAACAGGCTCCCTGTGACCAAGGGGCTACACGGGCTGTAGCTGAGACCTACCACCAGTCAAGCAAACCTCCCCATGGAGGACAGCCCTGAGCCGGGGCCAGGGTGGAGGGTGAGACGGGCTGTGACAGAGACGCCCGTCCTCCCAGACGAGGCAGACAGGGATGTCACTGAAGAGGCAGGCTCATCACCTGAGAGTCTGGCTCCAGGGTGCCCGGGCAGGTCTGCAGGGGGCCGGGGTGGGTGTGGAGTGTGGGTGGGCCCTGGTCCCCACCCCACCTAGCGCTCACTAGCTCTGGCCCTGTTTACCAGAGGGGGGAGAAGGGCCCCTCACTGCTGGGTAAACAGACTTTCCAAAGGCCTCCGCGTTCTCACCCCTCTCCAGCTTTCCAAACTCACATTATGAATTGGCGGGCTTATCGGAAGGGCCGTCTGGCAGTTAAAAGATGTTTCCACGCATTGTGAGGCTGCATGGAAACCAAGTCATGTCGCCCCAAGGACAAAGGAACTCAAGTGTTTGAAATGCAAAAATATTTTGACCCAACTACATCATTTTTCAAAGGAAAAAAGTAGTTCACGGCTCACAATTCACTCACTATCTCGCAGGAAGTCCTGTATTTCTTATTAACTCCCCACGGCCTGCTTCTCTGTGTGAGAGGTCAGCTCAGAGGGTGAGGGGCATTTATGAGCTTTCTTTCCGTCTCTTCCTGTTGTTGGTTTTTTTTTGTTAACTGCTGCCTCATGTTCGTAAGGTGCTCACCCAGCACTGCTCTGGGCCATCCCCAGGGTCCTTGAAGACCAGGAACTGGAGTGGGATGCAGACTGTCTGCCCTGTGTTGCCAAGTCAGAAACCAAGGCTCCGAGAGGTTAGATGACTTGTCCCAGGTCCCCCAGTTGATGGTGAAGCCAGAGCTGGGGCTCCTGTGTCTGATCCCCCTCCGGACATCCTCTCCTGGACTCTTTGGTTCCCCTGTGTAATGATGGTGTTTGGATGAGATATTAAGTGCTCATTACCATCATTGTCAACATCAGTACCATCACTGACACTATTGTCATCATCACCATCATCACTATCACCACCAACATCACCATCAGCACCATCACCATCATCACCACCATCACCATCATCACCATCATCATCATCACCATCATCACCATCACCATCATCACCACCATCACCATCATCACCATCATCATCATCACCATCATCACCATCACCATCATCACCATCATCACCACCATCGTCACCACCATCACCACCATCATCACCACCATCATCATCATCACCACCATCATCACCATCATCATCACCATCACCACCATCATCATCA
>PVKE010017251.1:0-30995 GCA_004027555.1 Craseonycteris thonglongyai
TCACAAGGCCCTTCCCAGGCAGTTATCGGCGTTCTCCTCTCATGCCGCCATCTTGGATCCTCTCAATATTTTTAAAGTATCTTTATTTTCTGTTCAAGATGGCAGAGTAGGTAAATGCCTCCTTTCATGACCACATCAAAATTACAACTAAACCACAGAACAACCATCATTGAGAATTGCCTGAAGTCTTGCTGAACAGAAGCTTTACAATTAAGCCACTTTGGGGAGCCACGGGTAGGAAAGGCTGAGATGCAGAATGGGCTGGTTCCACACCCATGTGTGGTGCTTAAAAATCAGGAGGGATATCTCAGCTGTGAAGGTCACCCTTAGAGAAGCGAGGGGTCCCAAACCCAGACCAGGCTCCTTAACCCAAGATCCCAGTGCCAGAAAGAGAAGTCCCCACAAATTCTGACTGTGGAATTGGTGCCTCATATGGTACTCTATGTTTAACATTTTAAGAAATAATGTTATATTTTTAATATTGTTAGTGAATTGGTTTTTGCTTTTAGACTATATATAAATGTACATGTAATACAGCCAAGTAAAGATATGAAGATATACATACTCATTGAATTGGGTCTTACAAATGAATGGACTCATGTTATTCAAGAGATATATAAATCATGACATTACAGAAAGTTCATGATTTAGTAGGGAAAACAGATCACGACATTTCAAGGTGTATGGAAACAGGAAAGAGCAGATGGAGGGGAAGTGGGTAGGGAGGTCAGGAAATACGTCTTGAGGAGATAAAATATTTTCAATAGTCAGAAACTGGTGGGAAAGGAACATCAAGGGAATACACATTGTAAAGCAAGATAGCATCATATACCATAATGTGAATTGGGTGAAAGGGTACAGCATATCTAAATGTGGGTGTTAGTTTGGTAGAAGGTAGCAGATAACCTCAGACCTTTAAGCACACTTCAGGAGAACTATTTTCCATGTATTTTTATTTTATCCCTGAATGAAATAAGAAAATAATGATGAAACTGAAAAATAAAATTGGCTATAGAAAAAGTAATTCTTATTAAAAGATTAATGGGAAAATCAATACCTATTTTTGATTCAAACTATTCTATTTTAAACCTTTACTGTTTATTTTAAAAGGCAAAATGCCTATAGTAGAAAATTTAGAAAATACAAGAGTATAAAAGTAAAAAATCAATAGTAATTTCACAACCCAGAAACAATAATTTCTAACATTTTGGAACCAATCTATGTTAACTTTCATATTTATAGCTACTTATATATTTGAAACTTGAAATGTAATTATATTTATAAAGTAGGGATTAAACTATAAATATTGTTCTAATTGCTTTTTTTTAATATTATGTTATAAGCATTTTTCTGATTCCTAACATATTTTCCAGAAAAAATTTTTTTCAAGGAAACAGAATTTCACCATGAGTTATCAAATCTCTTACGTATAGTCATTATGCAACACTCTTTACTCCTGATATAATCTGCATATTTTGATGTCAGAAATGACTTTTTGACATGGATAATTGCTCATAAATGTCATTTACAAATGGATCAATTTAACTAAGTATATTTTAAAAGCTATTTTTAAAGACTTATGTGGTTTTTATTTATTTATTTTTTTATTGTATTAACAGAGAGAGTGAGAGATACAGAGATAGAGATAGAGAGAAGTGGAAGGGCCCAGAACAGTCTCCATAGTTGTACATCATTGGTTTTTCCATGTAGTTTCATTCCACAGGTGGGCGTGGGGCTGCACAGGGCAGGAACCGGGCCGGGGTCTTAAAAGCTATTTTTAAAAAGGGAGAAAGTATTCTGTATATATTTTCTGGACTTTCAAAGTAAAAAGATTTTCTAGCCACACATAAAAATAGTAGAGGCCATTACCAAGAAAATAGATGATGGGTTTGATTACAATGAAGATTTAAACAGCAGTACATTCTCAGAAAGTTAAAAACAGACTTGTACACATAGAACCTATGTAATTTTTAATCAATGTCACCCCAATAAGTTTAACAATTAAAAAAATTAAAAACAAAAACCAGGCAGACTAATCATAAAAAAAAATTGTTGATATTCTTACTGTACACAGGAGTAATTAACATATTAAAAGTAGGAGTAAAGAGCTCCTAACATAATAATGAAATGGGCAAAGAGTATAAATAGTCATTTTTCAAAGAATGTCAAATACCTAATAAAAATTAAAAAATATATTTGTTAGTTGTTATCAAAGAAAGCATATTGTACAAAAGTCAAATATCATTATTTTGCATATCTAATTAGCAAACACTTAAAAACCAATAATTTTCAATCTGATGAAGTTTAGCTGAAATGTGAATTTTTGGCTTTCTTAATGACATTACAGGGTGGTTGAGACTTTCTTGAAAGCAATTTAACAATATATAGTACATGCATTTAAAATGTTTTTGCTCATTAGTAGAATCTAAGGAAGTTTCCAGCAATGAGATAAAGATTTATTTCCAAAGATATTCATATCAGGTATTTTTATATCATATCATGTATTTTCATTACCACAAAATATTGGCTATAAAGAATTAAATAAATCATGATAATGAAATTTTGGTCTTCCATTAAAAGTGATACTTTAAGGAACATTTTCTGACATAGGCTAATTCATATAATATATGTAAAAAAACAGACATTTAAAGGAAACATATTTAGGATGTTAATATTGGTTTCTTCTAGGAAGTCAGCTACAATTGATTTAGATTTCTTTATTTCTTAAATCCTGCTTTTCATTCTGGTAAGGTAAGAAGGGCATGTACCTTGGGAGCACTATGCAAGGAGATACTTACAGGGAGTGTCCAGAAGAGTATTACAAGTATATTCTTGATTCTTTTCTTATTAGGATTTGGTAGGTTTTGACTATGTCATGTGTCCTCAGTATGAGAACTGCATTATTGTTCTGTGTTGATCTCTGTCCAGTAGGGCATTTTTGTCCAGTGTGTGTGTGGCAGCCTATCCTCAGAGGCTGAAATTTGTCCCCATTGTCTCATGTGGCTGAATCCTGCCTTGTATGAATGAAACCATTGAGACTGAAGCTGGGTCCATAGTATGGCCTGCTATCTTCATTTCCTGTATCAGATCTGGCTTTTGTAGTTATACCTGGTTCTTCAATAACCTTCCTGAATTTCTGAAGATTCTGGGTTTTTTTCTGGCTTTGTGTTGTCTCATTATACATAGTACATTAGCACACCTGCTTTCTAGAGGATTGTCTCTGGTGATTTTTCACTACATCAAAGGGGAGCAGAGAGCAACAGAGAAGCTGATGATGGGAACAGGCATGAGGAGAAGAGTATAGGGTGGTGGATCCAAAGGGGAAATAAAATATTAAAGTTCAAGGGAAAAACAAGACAATTCTGGGGTGTAAGGTCTCTGCTGAGCCACGGCATCTTTGAAGGCTGACTTGAAATAGTAGAATAGTAATGTCTGCGCAGACCCATCTAGCCCAAGAGGACCCTTTCTCTTGAATATCTGGGAAATTATTTCAGCCATAAACAGACCTTCAGATCTTATTCAGAGGTTTTCTTCTTTCTACTGACAGCTTTACCTACAAGTTCAAGTCTCTGGTAGCCTGGAAGAAAAATAATTTTTTCCATGCCATTCAAATTGGTAAATATTCTATTGTTAATATTGAATTCTTTTTAACAGTCCAAATAATTTAAAATATATTTGCCAAGTTTCTCCTATACATGGAGAATAATATTAAGCTCTAGGGTATTAGAATACAAAATATAGCACCAGCATGCAAAAACTAATTGTTTTCCTCTAAATATAATACATATTATATTGTAAGCACTTGGTTGCTGTAGACCAGGTATCTGCATTCCTTATAGCTAGAACAGAATTTAAGGCTGTTCAGTGACTATTGATATGCCACACAAGAACATGAAATGGTTAAATTGTGAAACTAGAATTCAAATTAAGTCACAAAACTGCTAACAATCTGTGTGATTGGGGAAGTGGTGGTCTTTAATTTTCGTACATCTAAAGTGAATATTTTGGCAGACATTCTGGAGCACTGGAAGGCTCACTTAATCATGAGGAAGAAAGATGACTATGAACAATATCTATATGTTCATCATGGCACTAAAATTTTTACATATAGGGTGGCATTTGGAGTGATAATCCTGGTAATAAATAACATGTCCATGTAGAATAAAGTACTTTTCATATGGGATGTTATTCAATTTTCACTGTGGTCCTGGGGGTAAATATTATTTTCCCAAATTGAGTCTGAGTCTCTTACATTTCATAATTATCTGCATCTCTGTCACTTGGCTCATGCTTATCTCTTAATAACTATTTGTTGAAAGTCAAAAGGAAAGTAAGTAACAGGCTAGGATTTTAAGTAATCTGTAGGACTTCAAATTCAGAACGTCTTGATTCTTCTGTTTGGCTTTGGGGAAGTCATTTGTCAAATTACAGCCTCCTTATCCTGAGGGCAAAGGCTATTGGTTTTGTAATGGGCTCTGGATTGAACTCTGGGAGCCCCATCATCAGTTAGATCAGCAGAAGTCCTGAGGAGTGGGGATGGCAGACAAGCAGAGGAAGGGTATTAAAAGTCTGATCTTTTAAAACTTCCTCTGTTAATGTAGCCACAGTTGATGGAACCTCTGGAAGGCAAACTCTACTATGCTCTCAGGTACAAAGTGCTCTAATTCGTTCTAAATCAAGCTTGTCCAACCTGTGGCCCACGGGCCACATGCAGGCAAGGATGGCCTTGAGTGCACCCCATCACAAACTTGCAAACTTTCCCCAAACCTTGAGATTTCTTTGTTGATCCATCTCCTAGCTCTTCAGCCATTGCCAGTGTTAGTGGACCCCATGTGTGGCTGGAGACAACCCCTGCTCTTCCAATGCGGCCCAGGGAAGCCAAAAGGTTGGACACCCCTGTTCTATAGGAAGACCTTCTGCTGTAATTGACATATAACCAGGGTGGGAAACAATATGCAATTATAGAAAAATATAGGGACAGATTTTACCTCTAGACTTATGTTGTCCAATACATATAGAATATGTGCCACATAAGTAATTAAAAACTTTCCAGTAACCACATTAAAAAATAAAACAAACAAATAAGTAATATACAGGTGAAATTAATGAATTTTAATAATTTATTTTTTTAAATCAATATATCCAAAATATTATAATTTCAATGTGTAGCCAACATAAATATATATAGATATTTTATTCATTTCTTAGTATACCAAGTCTTTGAAATATAGTGTGCATTTTATACTTACAGCGCCTCACACTTTGAATTAGTCACATTTCAAGTGCTTGCATGTGACAAGTGGCTATTCTATTGTATTGGACAGTGCAGGTCTAGACTCTGTACTTTGCTTTTAAAATCTAGAACCTGAGGTTCACACTCGCTTGGAAACCTAATGTGGTTTGGGCAATGCCAAAGGACTCTGTGGAAGACCTACTTTTTTGTGCCTCTTCATATGTACTATATACTGAACTTTGAAGTTCAAAAGAGTTTTATACTCATATACATACTATCTCTTTTAAACAATGCAACAACTAACATGTAGGTTTTATAGTATTAATCATATAGAAAAGGAAGCTAAGGTATGTAGTTTCTGGGTTAGCTGTAACAAAATAGCGTAAAGTAGATGTTTTAAACAACAGAAAGTTACCGCCATACAGCTCTGGAGGCCAGACATCTGAGATCATGGTATTTGTAGGGCCACACTTCTTCTGAAGGTGCTAGGGAGGGACCTATTCCAGCTCTCTCGTCTGGTTTCTAAAGTTTCTGTGCTTGGGCAGCATTAACTCCACTGTTCACATGGTGCTTTTGCTATCCGTGAGTCTGTCCAAATTTTTCCTTTTATAAGGATTTTGCATGTGGGGACCATGCTATTTTAGCACTATCTCATCTTAACAAATTAGATCTGCAATTACCTTATTTATAAATAAGGTCACATTTAAGTGATGCTAGGGGTTAGAACTTCAACATGAATTTTGAGGTGACACATTTAGCTGATAGCATAGGCTTGAAGAGGTAATCACCAATTACACTGCTTGAGACTGAGTAGTTTTGCACCACTAACTGCATGTGGTCTGTGTGTGGGTGGGTAGGTAGGTTATGTGTGTATATCTGTGTGTCTGTGTCTGGGTTTGTGTGTGTATATATATGTTTTTCCTGAGCTTTGTGGGGGCCCACTCATCACTTCAGTCTCCAAGCATTTCTCAGCACATAGTAGGCTCTCAATAAACGTCTACC
Source organism: Craseonycteris thonglongyai (assembly GCA_004027555.1). Classification (NCBI taxonomy): domain Eukaryota; kingdom Metazoa; phylum Chordata; class Mammalia; order Chiroptera; family Craseonycteridae; genus Craseonycteris; species Craseonycteris thonglongyai. Next base: position 6,236 of record PVKE010017251.1, read on the forward strand.
AAAAGATCAAAATTTCTGGAAAACTAGATATTGTGTTTGTGGTGTTATTATTGTCACATTAGGAAGGTGTGTACATTTTATGTCTTGTCCTTGCTTTGGCTAGAATCTCTGGCTTTTAGGGTTTTATAATAGTTATTATAAATTCCATCTGGGTGAAAACTTGGCTAAGTTTCTTGGCCTTGAGTTTTTAATTGATGCTATGTTTATTGGAATGTGAAAAATGAGAGTTCTAGTCTTTACGATGCTCTTTTATGTCTCTATAATTTACAAATAGTTTGTTGTCACAAAAGGCTCTCACACACCAGTTTTTATAGGTATGAAATGTAGATGCCTTACCTACAAAGTAAGCACCAGGGCTATAAAGTGGCAGTGCCTTGAGCAGCCTTTTTTTTTTTTTTTTAATATTGAAATGTGTTTTGGGGGTGTACGCTCAATAATAGCCCTCATTCTGCCACAGGTTGAGTTATAGATAATCTGTATCTAGATACACAGTGCTGCTTTCTCATAAAAGGGCTGCAAGCCATCCTCTGTGTGGCACCACCTGTCTACAAACACACTTTCAAATCTCAATCCAGCTGGCTGGATTTTATTTCAGACTCTACGGTGTGGAACACAGATTATTGGTCTTAGAGATACTAATGTATGTTTGTGAGTTAGAGGTATAACGTACCTGAATTCATCCATTTATTGAACTAATATTTAGCTGGTACCTATTGTATGTTCAGTGCTGGGAACACACTTAAATGAGACTATGAGTTTACCCTTGGAGACTTCAAAATATAAAGATATAAACAGTCCATACTATATCAGTGAAGGTCAATAGTGTTAGAACAGGGCACTATGAAGGCATAGAAGGAGGTTTTTACCAAAAATATTGAAATGAGGTGTATTCCATCTAACCCTCTATGAATGTCTTTCAGAGCAAGCTGAACTTAAAAAATATTGGCAAATTAGTAAAGACACATGATCGAGAGCACAACAGAAAAATAATATGACTTCTTCAGTCTACTAGTGTACATTGGGAGGGGCTCTTTAAACCACATCTGGTGGCTTCACAGTAACTAAACCAGCTCATTACTGGGCCAAAAGACTCTCACTTTGGCAATTCTTAAAGCCCCCCATCCCCCTGCACATTCATAATCGCAATGATAATATGTGCATGTCTTACACTGAACCTTGAATCATTTTATATAATTATTTTTCATGTAATTATTGTCCCAACACTTAAAGGCCATTCTACCATATCCTTCCTACAGACTAGAAAACTGAGGCTTGGGAAGATTATAAGATTTACCCAAGAGCACATAGGTATTATGTAGTCATATTCATTAGCGTGTTCACTTCTGAAAATGATAGATATCAAAACTGAGATTAACCTAAATAGAATGACAATTTATTGGCCAACTACTTGGAAAGTACGGGGTAGACATTGGACCAGGGAGAATTAGAAATAGAGATACTAAAGGCATTAGGACTTTCTCTACACCAAATCTGTTCCTTGAAAAGAAAGGATCAAGCAGGTTTCTCCACATGGCTTTGGAGGGCACAGAGATCTTCACAACTACCTTCACATACTACATCCTATAGGTGTGCTCTGAGTGGTTCATTTGCAGCCAGGTAAGCCCTCACTACAGCTGAAGTAAAAGTCACCACCATCACAGATTTTGAAGCATTTCTTTGAAGAAAAATTGGTGGTGTTTTAGGCAGTCAGAATAATAAAAGTCCACAATTGTGGTAAGGCTGGAACTGAAACCCATACTTTATAATTCCAAATCCAACATTGCGCTATTCTTTTTAGATACTGAGAACACCACAGTCATTTTTAAATTGTATATCTAAAGGATTCGGTCATTTTCACTTGAATGTTTCACAGGTACTTCAAAAACTCAGACTATTGTCACAACAGACTTGCAGTTTTTGCCACAGCCCTCTGGCCCCATGCCTACCTGGTCTTCCTCTAGTTTTCTGTCTTGGTGACAACTGGCTCAGGGCCACATTATAACTTCCATGTGCCCTAGGCACTTTGGCGTCCTCCATTAAAATATTAAATATTACATTTTGCTGCCTTGGTATAAAGATAGATTTATTAATATTATATATTTAAGAACTTTCTTTGAACGAAAGGTTCATTTTGCTTTTATGATTAAAAAAATTAAACACTTTTTTTGTGGGCATGCAAAAAGAGCGTGGGCCCTAGATACTGTGCTCACTGAGCCTAATGGATAAAGGCGAAATGAATAGGCATGAATCTGTCTGAATGGTGCAAGCCAGACATTCAGAATTTATCCTTAACATTTTCTCTCTCCATCAGCACATCTCAATTACCTTATTCCATCAGATTTATCACTTAATTTTCTCTCTAAATTGCAAATAACTTACATTTATTTTTTCTATCTCCCTTTGCACCTCCAGTTTTTTAAATAGCCATACCATATTGATTACTTTCTTGAATCTGTTGTTATATTTCTTCAATCTATGATAATTGGTACAGCCAGAATTATTAAAAAAAATTTCTTTGTTTATAACAATTTCCTCTTTGAGGATGCTGAGATGGCTCAGTGGGTTGAGCACTTTTTGCAGCCCTGGAGTCCAAGGATCGAATCCTGGACTCATGCGGACCCATATGCTGAACTGGGACATATCCACAATTAAGTTCTCACTGGGACAAGTTCCATGCGGGGAGGCCCCCAGTCTGGTTCCTGCCCTGCGCAGCCCTGCGCTCACCTGTGTAGTGAAAGTATGTGGAAAACCAATGACATACAACTATGAAGACTCCTCTGGGCCCTCCCCCATCCCCCTGTCCCCTCTCTCTTTCTGTGTCCCTCTCTGTCAAAAACAATAAAAATAAATCTTTAAAATAAAAGAATTTCTTCTTCTTGGGATAATGAAAAAAAAAATCTTAACATAACTTGTGAATTCATCGTGCAGGACTCTGGTTCACTGTTTCCATCATCGGCCACTCTGGGCTTCTCTTAGTGCTTGAGTAAAGCTTTATCCTTTGCCTCTCAGGGCCCTAAAACATAGTCTTTCTTCTGGGATTCTCTATCTTCTCCCTGACCTGTCATATGAATTACTCGTCATTCTTTACATTTTGCCAACATTGCCATTTTGTCAGGGAATCTTTGTCTGGATCCTACTCACACAGCTTGGATCAAGTAATATGTTTTCTTAGTAAACTGTACTTCCTCTTTGTAATGAAATATCTAAAATTATAATTACATATGTAATTGTGTCAATGATAATTCAGTGTCTATTTTATCCACCAGAAAGTAAGCATCACGCCATGTTTAATATTGTTTCTTCAATGTGCCTGCTACACAATGAACACTCAATATCTGCAATTGAATAAATGAATAAAAATATATGTTGATATGTCCTCAAATATTTATTTTAAAAATTTACCACAAAGATTTTAAGGCTCAAGATATAAGATTTTCTTTTCTTTTCTTTTCTTTTTTTTAATGTATTTATTTATTATTTATTTATTTATTTATTTATTTATTTATTTATTTTTGACAGAGAGAGAGAGAGAGAGAGAGAGAGAGAGAGAGAGAGAGAGAGAGAGATACAGAGAGAGAACTGAACTGGGGGAGCTCCCAGTTCAGCATATGGTTCCACATGGGCCGGGGCCAGGATTTGATTCCCGGTCCCTGGCACTGCAAGGTGAGCGCTTAACCCACTAAGCCATCCCGGTTTCCCCTATAAGATTTTCTTAATCACCATTCTTATGTATTTTTTTTCCTAACTTATGAGAAACATAGAAGTTATGGCAACAACAAATTTATTAAGTTCTCCCAGTTGTGCTTAATGTTCCAAAGTAGTGAGAGGATACTGAGTCAGCCTTTAATACCGTCCTCACCCATAACAGAGAGGTGCTTTAAGTGCTGGAATAGCATGGTTCCTTCCTAAGGTTTGTGACAATCTTTGTCCCCTCTGCTTTGAATTTACTGTGAGATATATGGAGTGTAGAAGAGTTGAGGATCCTAATGCTTATTCTATTGCCCCCATCAGAATCACTAATTTCATGCCTGGTGACCTGGATATTTGCACTGAACAAAAATCCAGCAAGGAACGGGAAGGTTTTTACCTTTTATACCAGGTTTATTCTATTTAGTTGATTTTGACACTACCCTGATGCTGACTCAGAACTCATCAGATTAGGTGGTTATTTAAGTAGAATGAGGCAGCCCAAAATACAAATTGAATCCCTAAAAATAAACACAAATATTGACAGATACATTATATGGTCAAACTAGTGTGGAAAGACTACAATTGCCATGTTCTTAGTCAATGACCTTATAGACCAGAAAGTGTCTATGCATCTTTTGAAAGGTCAGTGCAGTTTTAGAAGCATGGACCGGTCCAAAAACTTTGAATGGTAAATGAACTACTGCATAGGGAAATTTAAAAATATTGGCCTCTTATGTAAGAGTGGCCCCACTGTCCATTTCATATACCAATTTCTGGTATCAAAAGTTGAAATAATAGTTTCATTTTATAGTTGATGCAAAGGCTACTCAGTGAAATGATGTAATTTATCTTAAATTGCAAGATTTCCTAATGATACTGCTCAAATCTAGAGACTGACTAGAGATTTGGTGATCTGGTTTTATTATGCTAATTTACTCTTCTAGTCTCATTTGATTCACAATTAACTGTTCCTCATGTGCACATGTAGAAAGCACATTGTGGTTTGCATATAGCAAAACATTTGTCACAAATTATGTGATACTCACATATTAGCCGTATACACTCTCCTCATTAGTGCAAATTCCTCTTTGCCCAGAAACCTAAACAATAATAACAGCCTGAGGAAAACATAAGTAGGAAAATAAACAAATGAAATATAACACCACTCAAATACAGGGGCAGACCTGTTGTTTTTTGCCATAAAATGAAGAGCTAAAAGTAATCAGTGAGCTTCCTTAAGGTTACCACAATAATGTAAGGTATTAAAATAAAATGTTTGTTCTTTGGAGTTAGAACAAAATTAGACATGTAACTACTACTTACTTTATTGGTGACTTTGGGCAAATTAATTTTCCACTTTCAAGACTTGGGTAATCTCTCCTATTAATTTGAGGTTATAAAACACACCAGCAGAAAACTGTTTTGTGTGAGTCCCTTTCTCTCTATCCAAAAGCTGATGGAAAGAGAAATGGGAACTTCAACATTTCTTCCTCATGTATCTCCTTAGTCCTCTTGCAAGAGGGTAGCCATATCTGAAGTTATTGTTTAGTATGTGAGATATAAACTGGGACAGAGAAGAATCAGTGTGTATTTGGTTAAGTCAGTTGTCAAATGATACATAGAACTGAGTGGGGCTCAGGGTGAGAACCAAGCCAGAAAGACTGGTAATATGATCTCTGATTTAAATAATCACTAACTATTTCCCTTAAATTCCAATTATATCAGTAAAAGAAGAGGTGTGCTCTTACTGATAGTGAGGAGAAGTCAGTTTAGGAGCTTAAGAATCTTGAAAGAAGCCCCTAAATCACTGTGGAGAGAAATCAAATATCACTTGCTGCACTGCACAAGAGCCATGCTATGATTCGTGACGTAGGTACCAGTCAGAGGTAGAGGATATATGGAGGGCAAGGGAAGGACAGAGAGACAGAGATAATGTAAAAAATAAGTAGTAAAAGAGATAATGTAAACAATAAGTAGTAAAAGAGAAAGAGATAATGTAAAAATAAGTAGTAAAATTTTCATAAGAACACATTTCACCCAAATACATGAGATAAAAGGTATTTACTAAGGAGAATTTCAACCCCATATTTTGGTTTTGTGTTCTGGGATATAGCTTAAATAGTAGCAATTTACCATGAACTCAGAAATTCACAAGGCACACTGCAGCCTTCAATTCTGCATTTTCTCCCCACTTCTCACCTGAGAGGTGTGACTACTGCCCCTGTCTCTTGGATGATACTGTGATCATTTATCTCCACCAGAGGAGAAGTATACAACATTTTCCTAAGAGTCAGCCCTTGCACAACTTGGTGAATCCTGCTCTACAATTTAAAAGTATAATGTCAGCTAAAGCAGGGGAGAATTTTTAAATTCAGAAGCCTTACTTGAGTCACACAGATCATGTGCTTCTTTGTATAAATGAGTCAGGACTTTCAGCTTGTAGATAAGTCCATCTCCTTCATGTTGAAGTACATGGATCATGGACAAGAGATGCAAATGTGTCCTGCACTGTGGCACTATCTGCAGGACCTACAGGAGTTAAACTTATACAGGCTTTCCTTTAAAGGCGCTATGAGAAAGCCGATGCACATAATATTAAACAGGCTCTCCTTATCCTGCCAGATGGAAAGGTAATTCAAAACAAGTTCTGAGTTCCACCCTATAGGTTTTATAGAAGGTTTCTGGTATAAGTCATTACTGTTTTCCTGTCTTTGTTCTTATATGGAATATGATACAGCAGCCTTCAGCACCTGAGAAATACACAATAATGCTGCTGAGATAAATAGTTAAATATATAAAAAATGTTAGTGTATTTTTATGGGGAGGGAGGGGGTGTCCTATGTGTACTGTCAGAGGATAAAAATAATTAAGTGGGGATTGGAATTAGTACTAAATCCAAAAGACTGGAAATGTTTATCTCTGATCTAAACCACTTAAAACAGATCTGCAATGCAGAATTTTGTGAGATTTCACAGCAGCCGTGGTGAACAGGCCCTGTCTGAGGGTAGCTACAAGAGAGATTCAGGAACAGATGGCAAGATAATTAGACTGTTCTGAGTAAATTCTATGAAGTAAGGTTTAGTGTAGAGTAATAAAACCTTAAAATCACATAAAATTATAACCATTTATAAGATCACCTAAAATTATGAGTATTTCTATATGTCCATCTCACCTTTTACTTCCATAAGAGCTAAGATGAGCTCTGAGAATTCTATCCATGAAACACTATATTTATTATAAGTTTAAAAGAACCATTGCTATCACATTAGAGTAATGCTCCAATTGCCCATTTGCTTTGACTTCAATTGTAGGTCAACAAATCATCCAGGATTTCAGGATGTTTTGACCTGTTGTTAATCCTACCTGTGTAATGACATTGGTCAATCTATCCATCACTTCTGTTCACCTCTTCTCCAATTAAATAATGGGTGACTCAAGAATTAATCTTCAACAGTCTATAAAATTGACAGTCCTCTGATGAATATATCTTCAAACTGTGACAAGGGACATTCTCTGTAGTGATTTGCTGTCTCTTTATTTCTATAATGTCAGTAGACATGAGTAGGTTCTATGAATTAGGGTAAAATTTCAATCAATCAGAAAGTTTAGGAAGAGGTATAATTTGGTTAATAAAATTTTTATGATATATTAAAGTTAACAAGAAAAGCCCTTTTCCTTGTTAAATATGTTGTCAGAGAGGGAATAAAGTCTCCAGTTCACAGGTATTTGCCTACCCAGGCTAAGAATTCTAACTTCCTTCCATAAAATATACCCTTTGCATTGCCACGGATTGATATTACTTACTTGCAATGGGTAATTTCCTTACCTTTGTTTATTTATTATTATCTTTTTAAATTTTTCTGTAACTAGATAGCCTGAGAGAGAGAAGGCTCTTTCTCATCTAGGGAAAAGGAGTCCAATGTCTGTGTTGGAAAAGAATAACAAGAAATTTTCCAATATGAAATATGGTTGTGATGGGGATTCGAGGAGGCTGTAGCTAGAAAGGAGCATGGAGGCAGATAAGTCTTGCAAACCCTGTAGTAATTTGGGTTTGTTTATACACTGAAGGTGAAATGAGCAGAGGTTGCTGAGAGAGAAGACTGGAATATAGTAAGGTTCCCAAAGAGGATGTGAAGTAGGGAAGATGTAGAGGTTCACCTTAAACAAAGGAAGAAGCAGCTCATGTTGTCGGGTTTCTGAATGAAGTAGTGGTTGTCAGTACAAGTGAGCTTGTAAGTTGAGATTCAGGAAACTGAGGATGTGCAGTCCAATGGACCTACTGAAAAGTGTAAGGAAATTGAAAGAGTAAAAACCTTGAAAGACGAAAAGCTTTTGTGTCCATATTGCCTGTAGGTGCCCATTTTGTAATGGCCAGGTGAGGGAATAAAATGACCAAAAAATATTTGTATTAAAAACAATTTTGCAGGAAGCCAGAATGGCTCAGTAGGTTAAGCACTCACTTTGCAGCCCTGGAGACAAAGGATCAAAGCCCAGCTCAGGCCCGTGCAGATCCATATGCTGAACTGAGGTGTGCTTCCCATGTGGGAGGTTCCCAGCCCAGTTCCTGCACTGTGCAGCCCCTGCTCACCTGTGTAGCATGAAACTATGATGAAAACTGATGACGTACAACTATGGAGACTGCTCTGGGCCCTCCCCCTTCTCTCTGTCTCCCCTCTGCCTCTGGCTCCCTCTGTGTCTGTCAAAAAACAAATCTTAAAAAAAAAAAACCAAAAAAAAACCAAAACATTATTTAATACATCATCAAGATCATGATGTAAGAGGAGCTCTTGAAACCTCTCCTGGAAAGGACAACAAATTGAACAATTAAAATCAAACCAGAAAATCCCTAAGCAATACACAGCCTCAGCTAAGAGACTCACTCATTGCAAGAAAACACCTAAAGACCAGAGAAAAGAAGATGAGTGAGGGAGAAAGGAGGAGTGTGGAGACATGTTATAGAGCATGACCCAGAGACCTACCCAGTGACTGACCCAGAGACCAGCAGAGGAGAGACTGAGGTGGGAGTGTGGGAGTGCAGGTTGAGGTACAGAACACTCTGGGCAGGTTAGAGGCTGAAAACCAGACAAAAGTGGAGGTGCAAGCAGCTTGAACACGGGATGGATGGCATAAGTGGAGCGCAGGCTGCTGTAGCATGATGACAGCAGCAGGACCAAAGAGAGAGCAGCCATAGTGTGGTGTTGGCAGCCACAGTGCGATGCAGGAGGCCACAATGTGGCATCAGCAGCAGCCAGAAAGCAGTTCAGGTGGCCAGAATGGTAGGTGGCTGGAGCATGAGGCTGATGGAGTGTAAAGTCGATGACTGGATCAGAAAGTGGGCAGCTGAAAAGCGTTCAGGTGGCTGGAATGCTGGCAGCCAGAGTGTGCTAGTGGCTGAAATGCTGAGTGGCTCTCCATGAGGTAAGGCCCCAGCCAGAGCGCTGTGCAGCTTTGGACACAACCTGGCTGCTTTCCCTTTCTCTATCCCTAAGCACCCTATACCCATTCCAGCTCTGCTCAATGCCAGTGTTCAGTCATCTGCTGCCAGGAAGCACCATTGCCCTGTGACAAAAACAAACCTGTGTTTGTTCCAACAATCCCTGCCCCCAACCTTTTCTCCGAAGCCAGCAAAGGGATCCAGAACAACTGTGAAGCACAGGTATGGCAACTTCTGACTGTTGTGGGATCTCGGAGATATAGAATACCATCGTCCACCATATCCTCCCAAACAGCAGGCACACAGAGACCAAAGCAACTGAGTCAAAGAAGAAAAACCCACATTCTGTGAAGTCTCCCACTGTGAGAAAACTGAATAACCAAGAGAAAGTATTGTAAAATGCTGTAGCAACACTAGCTTGGAAGTGAACAAAAGACCTCTTCACGTCTACCAGGGGGAAACGTCCTTATGCCCAGGAAGAGAAACACTCCAACAGCAATGAGTATCCTAATGAACAAAGATGCTCAGAAAGAAAATAAAAACTATCCAGAAAAGGAACTTAAAAATATGAAAATATATAAACTAAATGACACAGAATTCAAGACTGCAATTCTGAAAACACTCAAAGAGATGAATGAAAGTTGGTGGAGTACACAGAGGGAGCTAAGTGATTTCTGAAAGAAAATCTACAAATAAAACAAGAAATTAAAACTATAAAAAGGAACCAAATAGAAGTTCTGAAAATAAACACCACAAAAAAATGGAAAATAAAATAGCTAGCCTAGGAAGAAAAACCAAGTAGACAAAGAGGAAAGAATTAGTGAAATCAAAGACAGAAGTTTGAAAATGTCACAGAATAAAGAAGAAAGAAACCTGAGAGTTTAAAGAAATGGAAGATCTCTACAAGAACTATGTGACTCCATTAGAAAAAGTAATGTAAGAATAATAGATATTCTAAAGGGAGCAGAGAAAAAGATGGGCACAGAAAATTTGCTCAGACAAATAATAAATGAGAACTTCCCAAATCTATGAAAAGAACTAGAACCTCAAATTTAAGAAGAAAACAGAACTTCTAGCTAGTTGAATCCTAGCAGACCTTCTCTAAGGCACATTATACAGAAGATATCAAAGGTCAAAGACAAAGAAAGAATCCTCAAGGCAGCCAGAAAGAAGAACACCATAAGCTATAAAGGAAAACCCATCAGAATATCATCAGATTTCTCAACAGAAACTCTACAAGCCAAGAGGGAGTGAAATCAAGTATTCAAAATGTTGAAAGAGAGATTACAAACCAAGAATAATCAAGCCAGCAAAGTTATCCTTTAAATATGAAGAAGGAATAAAGACCCTTTCAGACATACAGAAGCTGAGGAAATTCTCCAGCACAAGGTTTGCATTTCAAGAAATACTGAAGGATGCTATTAGACCTGAAACAAAAAGTAAAAATAAATAGAAATCAACTGGGATAATGAAAACAAAAAAGTGAGAAAGTATAGGTTAAAATTTTCAAAAACAATGGAGATAAGAAGCATCCTTAAGAAAAAAGAACCACTCTATATATGAAACTTTCTTTTACATAAACTTAATGGTGACCACTGAAAAAGAATTTAGAACTTATACACATAACAAGAAAATAAATATATATAGAGAGAGAGCAGAGGAAAAATTCATAAACACCATCAAACTAAAATAACTAACAGAAAGAAAAACAGCAAAGAAGCAATCCAAAAAAAAAAAAAAAAAAAAAAAAAAAAAAAAAAAAAAAAAAAAAAAAAAAAAAAAAAAAAAAAAAAAAAAAAAAAAAAAAAAAAAAAAAAAAAAAAAAAAAAAAAAAAAAAAAGAGCTACAAGAAAACAAAAGATAAAATGGTGATAGGAAATCCTCATATATCAATCATCACCTTAAATGTAAATGAACTAAACTCACCAACAAAAAGACACAGAGTAGCAAACTGGTTAAAGAACAAAACACAACCTTATGCTACATCCAAGAGACACACCACATCCACAAGGAAAAATATAGACTCAAAGTGAAAGAATGAAAGACAATACTCCAAGCAAATGGCATCCAGAGAAAAGCAGGGGTAGCCACACTTATATCTGATAAAACAGACTTCAGGATCAAAACGTTAATAAGAGACAATGATGGACATTTCATAATAATAAAGGGGACAATACAGCAAGAAGATATGACACTTATTAATATATGTGCTCCCAATCAGAAAGCACTAAAATTTGTAAAGCAACTACTAACAGATATAAAAGGAGAAACTGACAAAGACACAATTATAGTAGGAAATCTAAATATCCCTTTGACAGCCATGGGCAGATCATCGAAATAGAATACAAAATAAGGAAATAGCTTTAAATGTCACATTACGGCAATTGGACATAATTGACATTTACAGGATACTTCATCCTACAACAAATGACTATACATTTTTTTCTAATGCACATGGAACATTCTCAAGGAGAGATCACGTGCTGGGACACAAAGCTAACCTCATAAAATTTAAGAAGATTGAAATCATACCAAGTGTATTCTCTCAGCACAGAGCTCTAAAATTGGAGATCAGGGGAAGCCGGGATGGCTCAGTGGGTTAGGCGCTCACTTTGCAGCGCCGGGGACCGAGGATCGAATCCCGGCCCCGGCCCGTGCGGAACCATATGCTGAACTGGGAGCTCCCCTAGTTTAGTTCTCTCTCTGTCTCTGTATCTCTCTCTCTCTCTCTCTCTCTCTCTCTCTCTCTCTCTCTCTCTCTCTCTCTCTCTCTCTCTCCTCTGTCAAAATAAATAAATAAATAAAATATATATTTTAAAATTGGAGATCAATTACAAGAATAAAGCAGGAAAAATATAGAGACTAAACAACATGTTATTTAAAAATGACTGGATAAAAGAAGAAATAAAAGAAGAGGTTAGAAATACATAGAAACAAATGATGATGAAAACACAACATATCAAAATTACTGGGATGCAGCAAGAACAGTAATAAAGGAAAATTTATATCACTAAAGGTCTGTTACAAGAAACAAGAAAAATCACAAATAAACAACCTAAAATCACATCTTAAAGAACTAGAAAAAGAAGAACATAAAACACCCAGAGTCAGCAGGAGAAAGAAAATAATAAAAATTAAAGCAGAACTAAAGAAAATAGAGAACAGAAAACAATAGAAAAAAAATGATGCAACAAAAAGCTGGTTCTTTGAAAAAATAAATAAAATTGACCAACCCCTGGCTAGGTTCACCAAGGGGAAAAGAGAAAAAGACACAAATTAGAAATGAAAGAGGGGAAGTTACAACTGATACCACAGAAATACAAAGGATTATATAAGAATACTATGAAGGGCTATATGCCAGTAAATTTTGCAACCTAGAAGAAATGGACAAATTTCTGGAAACATATAGTCTACCTAGACTGTACTAAGAAGAACTGGATAATCTAAACAGACCAATCAACAGTAAGGGAATTAAAACAATCATCCAAAGCCTCTCCCAAAGCAAGAGTCCTTCACTAACAAGTTTTACCAGGCATTCAAAGAGGAACTAATACCTACCCTCCTCAAACTTTTCCAATAAATAAATAAATAAATAAATAAATAAATAAATAAATAAATAAATAAAATAAAAAGAGGCAATACTTCCCAACTCATTTTACAAGGCCAACATTAACCTAATATCAAAGCCTGGTAATGACAACACACACACTAAAAGAATACTACAGACCGATATCTCTGATGATTCTAAACAAAATATTAGCAAATAGAGTACAACAATACATTAAAAAGATTATATATCACAATCAAGTGGGATTTTTTCCAGGGGCACAAGGATGTGTCAACATATGGCAACCAATCAATGTGATATACCACATACACAAAATAAAAGATAAAAAACATATGATTATATCAATTGATGCAGAAAAGGCATTCAACAACATATATCCATTTACCTCAAAACATTTAATAAAATGAGCACAGAAGGATAGTATCTCATCATAATAAAAGCCATCTATTACAAACCCTCAGCTAATATCATACTGAATGGAATAAAATGAAACTTTTTCTTCTAAAATCAGGAACAAGACAGGATGTCCTCTGTCACTACTGCTATTCATCATAGTGCTGGAAGTTCTAGTCAGAGCCATCAGGCAGAAGAAAGATATAAAAAACGTACAAATTGCGAGTGAAGAAGTTAAACTTTCACTTTTTGTAGATGACATGATCCTTTATATAGAAAACCCTAAAGACTCCACCAAAAACTATTAGAAATAATAAATGAACACAGTACAGTTGCAGGATACAAAATCAATGTATAAAAATTAGCAGCATTTTTTATGTACAAGCACTGAAACTTCAGGAAAAGAAATGAGAAAAACAATACCTTTTGTGGTCACAACAAAGAAATAATACCTAGGAATAAACTTAACAAAGAACGTGAAGGACTACACAGAAAAGTATAAGGCTCTATTAAAAGACACCGAAGAAGACACAAAGAAATGGAAAGATATTTTGTGTTCATGGATTGGAAGAATCAACATAGTTAAAATGACCATATTACCCAAAGCAATACACAGATTTAATGCATTACCCATCAAAATCCTACAGACATTCTTTCAAGAAATACATTTTTAAAAATCAGCAGATTCATATGAAACCACAGAAGACCCTGAATCACCAAAGCAATCCTCTGAAAAAAAAATAAGGCTGAAGCCATCACTCTCCCCAACTTCAGACTATACTACAAAGCTTTGGTAATTAAAACAGCTTGATATTGGAAGAAAAATAGACATACAGACCAATGGAACAGAATCGAAAACCCAGAATCGTAAACCCAAAAATATATAGACACATAATTTTTGACAAAGGAGCAAAAAATATGTAATGAAGAAAAGAAAGCCTCTTTAGTAAATGGTGCTCGGAAAATTGGAAAACCACATGCAAAAGAATGAATCTGGATTGCAAACTATCACTGTATACCAAAATTAACCAAAAATGATTCAAAGATCTCTACATAAGATCCCAAATAATAAAGTGCGTGGAAGAATACATCGGTACTAAACATAGACTGGGAGTTCAGGGAGGACTTTATGAAACTGACCTCAAAGGCAAGGGAAGTAAAAGCAAAAATAAATGAATGGGACTATCTCAAACTAAAAGGTTCTGCACAGCAAAGGAAACCATCAACAAAGTAAAGAGGAAACCAACTGAATGGGAGAAAATATTTGCAAACAATGCCTCTGATGAGGGGCTAATATCTAAAATAAAGAACTCATACAACTCAACAACAACAAAAAACTATCTAATTGAAAAATGGGCAGAAGACCTGAACAGACCCTTCTTCCATGAAGATATACAAACGTCCAACCGATATATGAAACAATGCTCAACATCAGTAGCAATTAGGAAAATGCAAATTAAAACCACAAAGAGATACAACCTCACAACTGTTAGAATGACTATAGTCAACAAGACAAGTAATAACAAGTGTTGGAGAAGCTGTGGAAACAATGGAACCCTCATACACTGCTGGTGGGAATGTAAAGTGGAACAGCCACAATGGAAGGCACTATGGAGATTCCTCAAAAAATTAAGAATAGAATTACCATATGACTCAGCAATCTCTCTTTTGGGTAGCTACCCCCAAACTTGAAAACTTTAGTTTGCAGAGATATGTGTATCCCAATGTTCATTGCAGTACTGTTCATTGTGGCCAAGTAGTGAAAACAACCAAAATGTCCTTCAATAGATGACTGGGTAAAGAAGTTGTGGTACATTTACACTATAGAATACTACTCAGTGACAAGAAAAGATGAAATACTACTCTTTGTGACAACATGGATAGACCTTGAGATTATTATATTAAACAAGGTAAGTCAGACTGAAAAAAGATCAAGAACCATATCACTTCACTTATAGGTGGAATATAAAACTGACAGGAACAAAGAAACAAGACTAGTAGACACTGTCAATAGTTTTGTGGTTACCTGAGGGTAACCTGAGGGAGGAGAGTGGGGGCATAAGGAGGGAGCATCAAATATATGGTGATGGAGGGAGAGCTGATTCTGGGTGGTGAGCACATAATGCAATACATAGACAATGTAATGTGGAGTTGTACACCAGGAACCTATGTAATTTTCACCAACCAGTGTCGCCCCAATAAATTTAACAGTTAAAAACAAACAAACAAACATTTGTTCAGTAATACATTCTTATATATTGGTTATGATGGTCCAGATACTGTTTGAAACAATTTAAACCATAGGAAGTAGGGACTATAATTAACTCCACAAAGAGGTTAAGCAACTGGCTCTAAGTCACACAGCAGGTACATGTGGAGGCAGGATTCAAATCCAAGCAGACATAAGGTTCTGTAGTAGGTGTTCTTACCTATTATGCTGTGTTCTAGTGAAGAAAAAATGGTGCTTCAAAATATTATTTGTGATTTTACCAGGACAAGGTTCAAGGTTCAAAGTTTTGCATGACTTGCTTCCTGAAACTTCTTCCTCCTAGCTTATTTTATTATAGTTTGATCCACTTGGAACAGAAAAAAAATCCAATAGCTGCCAGGAACTCCCAGGACTATCATTTAAAACACTTTATATTGTCTGTGCTTTCTGGATAACATCTTAATTTTTACTGTATTTTATAAATGTATCTCTATTTCTCAAAAGCTGTAAATTAGCTTGATTCATGTGGTATATACATCCCCACCCTATTCCATGTATCCCCCCAAACATGATCTTAAATGGCCCTCCGTTAGAGGAATGCATTGAAGGGCTCCTGGAGCTGAGAACCTGCGAAGATCAATTTCCTTTGTTAAAAGAAGCAGAATAATTTGCCAGCTCTTCCCCTCCCTGACATGCAATCCCAGAATGTGGAGAAGGCTGTGGTTGTGATAGTTTCTTACTCAGGCTTTAAAGGGCGTTGTCCAAGTCCATTCCTGATCCCGTCTGGCTTATGGTCAGGCTGGCTGAGGGCTGTGTATCACACCGCCAGAAGCCCAATGAGCCACAAGCTTTGGGAACCCGTGAAAGACAGAACAGGACTGATTGGCATTTAGGGAAATAATTTCCTTCAGTCTAATCGTGCCTGTTAATTAAAACTGCTCAAATTGTCACTCTGGGCAGTTGCAGAAAGGTTCTGGTTGCCAGGGAGAGCGAAATGCTGCAGTAGGATTGATTGATGTGTTCAGGCATATTTGACAGGAACAACCTTCCAAAGGGGTCATGGGTAAAAGAAAAAAAAAAAAAAAAAAGAAAGATTCAAATTATTATCCTTTTAACCCTTTGCCTCTCTTCTGCCAAAGCAGCCTATATGAATATTCTTATAGTGGAAAAAATTATAAGAAATGACACGCATACTTTAGAATTGCATTATGCTTCTATTGAAATCATTCAGTTGTTGGCACCTACTAATGTTTGAACTGGGAATCAGACAATTCTATGTTCATATTCAGATTCAAGTACTTCCTAAATATATGACTTAGAACAATTTAAACTCTTCGGGGAAGCCGGGATGGCTCAGTGGGTTGAGTGCTCACTTTGCTGCCCCGGGGACCGAGGATCGAATCCTGGCCCCAACCCATGTGGACCCACGTGCTGAACTGGGGAGTGCCCGCAGTTCAGTTCTCACCGGGGCGGGTCCCTGGCCCAGTTTCTGCCCTGTGAGGCCCCGCCCACCTGTGGAATGAAACTATGTGGAAAAACCAATGATGTGCAGCTATGGAGACTATTCTGGGCCCTGCCTCTCTGTCTCTGTCTCTGTATCTCTCTCTCTCTCTCTCTCTCTCTCTGTGTCAAAAACAATAAAAATAAATCTTTAAACTCTTTGAAATTTTGTACTTGAACTGCTAATAATTAGGGGCATGATATTGTATGTCTCAGGACTTCTAGGACTAAATGAGATAATATATTTAATGAGCTTGTTCTATAGCAGATATTTGATAACTGTTACTCTCTTTTATCGTTCCCTATCTTTTAGAGTATGTTATATTTTGGAGAAAGCAAAAATTACTCTAAGTCAAGACACATAAATTATAGAATATTTCTCTTTATTTTAAAAACAAATAGCCAGAAAGGAGTAGTTCATATATGAGTACTATAGTGCTAAGAAGCTGAATTTTACATTTAGACAAAAGTATATTTGATTGATTAATGATTAAGTGAGCTTAGGAAAGTTAGTAAATGTATCCATTATTTCTGCACATGCACAAGTAAGGTGGGAAATGTAATAACCAGCTTATGGTGTTGTAAAGATCAAATTATATTAAGGTTGTGATGAGTTATGTCCTATAAGTATTAGCTATGACTAAAAGAAGCTTATTTTTAAAAGTCTCATTTAAAGGCTCAAAAAGAGGGACACAGGTGGAACATTGAATAGCCATCTCCTGATCTGCTGTCTAAGGAATGGATGATGTAGAAAAATCTCCCAGTGAGACTGTTTCCACCACTGAATAGTCAGGCCATATAACCTAGCGTACTGCAGTATGTCACAGATGAAAAAGTCCAAGTGACTTCATAAGATCTTCCCAATATAAAAGAAACACTGGCTTGCTTTGGGTGGCTTTAAGAGGCAGTACTGTGTCTCCGGGGAGTTTAGTGCACATGTGTTTTAGTTAATATGTTAGTCATCCACTGACCTTGGGTGGGTATCAGCTCTGGATTTCAGGACAGGAGAGTTTAAGTAGAAGCCAGTGAACACAGATGTGGATACTGTCCAAATATAGCCTCTCCTCACTTAACAACCTATCTGTTTAATGTCTGTTTGAACTTATGACCCTTCTCTAGCTCAGGAAATCCTTTTTCTCTGTCTGTGTGAGGCTCAGGAATCTCCTTTCTCAGTCTTTGTCTCATTCGTACAGCCAGTTAATATTCACTACATGAAGTGTTCACAATCATGCAAGACTACATAATTCATTCGTAAGTGTGGTACTGTGTGATAGCTACTGAAAAATAATACCCTATGGTGCCACGACATACCACATGACATCTGCCTTTAAGCTCCTCACTTACCAACTGATTCACTTAACCTAGTTGTAGAAACAGAACTCAGTCATTAAGTGAAGCATGCCTGTAGTTTGAACCTGGTTAGAGTTTGGACCCTGAGCATTGCTTCCATCTCTAAGTTTATGTCCATCTGCGTCCTACCCCAGAAACCACGTTCTATGCTCTGACATATACATAGTATAGGATCCATCCTGTGTGTTGTCTCAGGAAATCAATAGTGGCTTATCTGGGACAGAAGAAGTAATGACATTCAGGATAACACGGTTTTGTTTTGTTTTCTGTTTTTTTTTTTTAAGATTTATTTTATTGTTTGACAGAGAGAGAGAGAGAGAGAGAGAGAGAGAGAGAGAGAGAGAGGAAGAGAGAGAGAGAGAAAAGGGGGAGGGCCCAAAGCAGTCTCCACAGCTGTACATCATTAATTTTGACATAGTTTCATTCCACAGGTATGGAAGGATGCCCCCGGTGGGAACTGAACTCAGGGCCTCTCACATAGGAAGCATGTCCCAGATCAGCGCGTGGGTCCACACAGGCCAGCGCCAGGACTCAATCCTCGAACCCTGAAACTGCAAGGCAAGTACTCAACCCGCTGAGCCATCCCAGCATCTCAACACTTCTTAAGTACCACAGCCTGCACGAAATACTTTATATGTATTTCCTCAATGGAGCCTTACTACTGATAAGATGTGTAGCTTTGGATCATGGTCAAAAGTAACATGTTATCCTCTAATTTGCAAGTATAAGAGCAAATTCATGTCACATGGGTACTATATATTTTTTAGCAGATATGAAATTGGAGATTAAAAAAAATCTCTTTATGAAAAAATATTTTGCCTTTTTTTTCAGCTACGACAATATTCTCAAGTTTGATGTGATTCACTGCCTAGTATTTACTGCTCTGAATCTCTAGATTTTGAATATTCAGTCTCAATCTTCTTTCTCAGAGATCAGGTTTTTTTTTCTCTAAGGATTAATTATTTTTTCTGAAGCAGGAATGTTTTGCTTATATAGTATCCCAGAGAAGAAACGTCCATCCCTTATAAAAATGGAGCCTGAGAAAGAGTACGAAGCAGAGGGGGCCATGCACATACCCTCATCCTGATCATGTGTCTGCAAAGTTTGAAATTGCCATCTAACTGATTTATAAGGCATGGCAGTTAAATAAGACCAAATGAGGAGCTCCATCAAACTGTTTTCAAGAATGGTCATCATTTAACTGCTAGATGGCATTTGCATCTCACAGACTAAGGCTGTCACTCGGGGCTAGAAGATGGTCTCAGCTTTTCTAAAAGGAAACCAGTCTGTTAAAATTGGCCACATAGGTAGATAGGAACAGAAATGGTCTTAATGGCACATTAAGTCTCAAATTACTTGAGGTTATTTATCAGAACTCAGTTGTACAACTTTAACAGTGTAGATTTCATATTTCACGCTTTCTGGATTGAAGTGTTATTTAGAATGTAAATCGTCTTAAAGCAAATGCAAAAATCAATGCAGATTCACATACGGTAATTTACCAGCTAAGCCTATCATTGCAGATTTCTAATTTTCTTTCCCCTCAACTCTCTCTCTCTCTGAGAAACAAGGCTTCATGGAATAAAAGCTGTAGTGATAACATCACTCTCAACACCATCATCATCATTACGAATCATGTTTATTATTGCAATCATTAATATTGTTATTTAGCCCTAAAATTTGCACTGCAAAGAGGTCATTTTAAGTGATAACTAATTTAATATGGGTGTAGAAATGCCAGGAATCTGAAATGAACAAATTGAACCATTTCTTATATAGGCTGGGTCTTAGCAGTTAGAAGTTTAACCATAAACATATACCTAGGAATTGAAGATATCTGAAGACAGAGCACACTTGGTAGTGGGCATATAGAGAGGCCTGCACTCATCCCAGATCAGCAATAAAATGTGCGCATGTTCTACAAATCCTGATTTCTTCCTTTTGCAAGCAGGCAAAGGTTATATAAAGGCCTTCAAGTCAGATTAAAGTTAGTTTGCA
The DNA here is from genome assembly GCA_004027555.1 of Craseonycteris thonglongyai. Taxonomy (NCBI): domain Eukaryota; kingdom Metazoa; phylum Chordata; class Mammalia; order Chiroptera; family Craseonycteridae; genus Craseonycteris; species Craseonycteris thonglongyai. Next base: position 26,378 of record PVKE010017251.1, read on the forward strand.
TCTTCCTTTACTCTTTTTTTTTTTTATATCTTTTTATATTTATAGAGAGTAATTATTTTATCTTCAGTGCATATTTATTTTTATTTTACTTTTGACAGAAAGAGAGAGAGAGACAGAGACCGCTAGAGAACCGAACTGTGGGAACTCCCCAGTTCAGCATGTGGGTCCTGCCTGGGCCAGAGCCGGGATTCGATCCTCGGTCCTCGGGGCTTCAAAGCGAGCGCTCAACCCGCTGAGCCGTCCCGGCTTTCCCCCTTTACTCTTAACTTAAGCTTTTTGATACAGGAGTTCTCTTTTCTCCCTGTTTTCCCCAACATTTGTTTTTTGTTAATTTATTGATAATTCCTGACAAGTCTTAGGTGATATCTCATTGTGGTCTTAATTTGCATTTCAATGATGATTAGTGACCTTGAGTATCTTTCCATATATCTATTGATCATTTGTATGTCCTTTTTGTAGAATTGTCTATTCAGGTCTTCTGCCCATTTTTAATGAAATTATGTATGTATGTACATATGTATATATGGTTGTGGTGTTGTGTTATTTGAGTTCTTTATAAATTTTGGATATTAAGTTCTTATCAGATATATTATTAGCAAATGTCTTTTCTTACTTAGTAGACTGTCTTTCTATTTTGCTGATAGTTTCATTTGCTGTGTAAAAACATTTTAATTTGATATAGTCCTATTTGTTTATTTTTGTTATTGTTTATTCCTTTGCCTGAGAAGATGAATCACAAAAAAATATCACTAAGAGCAATGTCAGAGAATTTACTGCCTATGTTTACTTCTATGTTTTCTTATAGGAGTACTATAGTTTGGAGACTTAGATTGAAGTCTTCAATCAATTTTGAGTTTATTCTTATATACCATGTGAGAAAGTGATCCAGTTTCATTTTTTTTACATGTATTTGTCCAGTTTTCTCAACACCATTTATTAAATAGATTGTTTTTACTCCATTGCATATTCTTGCCTCCTTTGTCATAGATTAAATACAACATAGGGGTGTCTTTATTTGGGGGCTCTCTATTCTGTTCCATTTATCTATGTGTCTATATTTATGCCAGCATCATTCTGTTTTTATTACTATCACCTTGTGGTATAGCTTGGTATCAGGTCTTTGTGGTTCCATACTAATTTTAAGGTTATTTGTTCTAGTTCTGTGAAAAATACCATTGGTATAATATTTTGATAGAGACTGTATTGCATCTATAGATTGCTTAGGGTAATATAGACATTTTAATGATGTTAATATTTCCTGTCCATGAGCACAGTGTATGCTTCAATTTATTTGTATCTTCTTCGGTTTTGTTTCTTTAGTGTCTGAAAGTTTTCTGAGTACAGGCCATTTACCTCCTTGGTTAAATTTACTTCTAGGTGAATTGTGTGTGTTTGTGTGTGTGTGATTATAAATCAGACTGTTCCCTTAATTTTTTTTTCTTGATAGTTTGTTATTGGTACATAAAAATACAACCAATTTCTAAATATTACTTTTGTATCTTGCTACTTTATTGAATTCATGTGTCAGTTCTAATAATTTATTGGTAGAAAATGCCTTTAGCTTTTCTCCACTGACTATGATATTAGCTATAGATATGTCATATATGGCCTTTATTAGTTAAGATATGTTCCCTCTATTCCCACTTTGCTGAGAGGGTTTTTTTTGTTGTTGTTGTTGTTTTGATCGTAAATGGATGCTGGATTTGCCAAACACTTTTTCTGCTATTAATATAATCTACTGACATGATTATATGATTTTTACCTTTCATTTTGTTTATGTGGTGTATCATATTAATTGATTCGCAGATATTGAACTGCTCTTGCATCTCAGGAATAAATATCACTGGATCAAGGTGTGTGATCTTTTTAATGTATTGCTGAATTCAGTTTGCTAATATTTTATTGAGGATTTTTGCATTTATGTTCATCAGGTATATCTGCCTACAATTTTCTTTCTTTTTTTTTTTTTTGTAATGTCTTTATCTTGTTTTGGAATTAGGGTAAAGTAATGATGGACTCACAGAATAAGCTTGAGAATGTTCCTTCTTGGATTTTTTTAACACTTTGAGAAGGATAGATGTTAATCCTTCATTGAGTATTTAGAAAAACTGACCTGTGCAGACTGTGCAGCCATCTGGTCCAAGACTTTTGTTTGTTAGAAGTTTTTTGATTACTGATTCAATTTCATTGGTGGTAATCAGTCAGTTCATATTGTCTATGATACATCTTCTTGATTCAGTTCGAATGATTGTATGTTTCTAGAAATTTTTGCATTTTTTTAGATTACCCAATTTGTTAGAATATATTATAATTGTTCATAATATTTTCTCATAATCCTTTGTAGTTCTATGATGCCAATTGTTACTTTTCTTCTTTCATTTTTAATTTTATTTATTTGGGTCATTTTTCTTTTTTTCTTGATGAATATTGTTAAATATTTATCAATTTTGTTTATCTTTTTAGAGTACTAGCTTTTGGCTATATTGATATTTTGTACTTTTGTTACAATGTGTTTTATTTATTTTTAATCTGATTTTTGTTTTTTCCTTCCTTTTTTTCACTTAAGATATTGTTTGCTGTCCTCTTCTTTGTCTTCTTCTTCTTTGTCTTCTCCTTCTTCTTCTGGTTCTTTTAAGTGTAAGGTTAAATTGTTTATTTGAAATTATTCTTGTTTCTTGAAGTATGCCTTTATTGCTATGAATTTCCCTTCTAGGGACACTGCATTCACAGTGTCCTATAGATTCTGATTCATTCTATTTTCACTTTCATTTGTCTCAAGGTAATTTTTAATTTCTTCCTTGATTTTGTAGTTGACCTATTCATTATTTAGTAGCATGTTGTTTAGCTTCCATGCGTCTGTATGTTTTAGGTTTTGCATGTTTGTTTTTTGTTTGCTTTTTGGTTTTAATTGATTTCTAGTTCTATACCATTGTGATTAGAAGAAACACTTGATATAATTTTAATCTTCTTGAATTTATTGAGACTTGTTTTGTGGCCCACTATGAGGTCTATCTTGAAAAATGTTCCATGTGTATTTGAAAAGAATGTGTTTTCTGCTGCTTTGGGGTGAAATGTTGAAAAGATGTCAATTAAATACATCTACTCTAATGTGTCACTTAAGGCTGCAGCTTTCTTATTGATTTTCTGTCACAAAGACTTGTCCATTGGTGTCTGTGGGGTTTTAAGGACCCCTACTGTAATTGTACTACTGTAAATCTCTTCCTTTATGTCAATCAGTATTTGCTCTATATATTTATGTGCTCCTATGTTGGGTGCATGAATGTTTACAAGGGTTATGTGCTCTTGTTGAATTGATTCATTTATCATAGGTAATGTCCCTTTTTTTTTCTTATTATAGCTTTTGTTTTAAATTCTGTTTTGTTAGATATAAGTATTGCTATCTCAACTTATGTTTTTGTTTGTGTTTTTTTCACAAAAAATATCTTTTTCCATTCTTTACTTTTACTCTGTGTTTTTCTTTTGATGTGAAGTGGGTCTCTATTTGACAGCATATGTGAGGGTCTTGTTTACTTATCCACTACCCTATGGTTTCAAAAAAAATGTTACATTTATTGGGATGACATCAGTTAGTTAAATTATATAGGTTTCAAGTGTACATGTCTATAATACATCATCTATAAATTGTGTTGTGTGCTCACCAGCCAGAGTCAGTTCTCCTTCTATCGATATACACTTGGCTCCCTTTCACCTCTTCTAGCAACCCCCTCTTCACTAATTCTCTGCTAATTACTAAACTGTTGCCTCTGTGTAAATTTTTGTTTGCTCGTTTGTCTTGTTTGTTGCTTTCAGTTTTATATCCCATATAAAGTCATATGGTTCTTGACTTTTTCTGTCTGACTTATTTCTCTTAGCGTGATAATTTCAAGATCAATCCATGTTGTTGCAAATGGCAGTAGTATTTTATTTTTCTTTATGGCTGAGTAATATTCTATTGAATATATGTATCACATCTTCTTTATCCAATCATCTATTGAAGAACAACAGTTGGTTGTTTCCAAGGCTTGGTCACCATGAATAATGCTGCAATGAACATAAAGGAACGTATATCTTTATGAATAATTGTTTTCGGGTTTTGGGAAAAGATACCCAGAAGAGGGGTTGATGGGTCATATGGTAATTCTAGTCTTAATATTTTGAGGCAACTCCATAATGTTTTTCAAAGTGGCTATACCATTTTATGTTCTAACCATTAGTGTATGATTTTTCCTTCTTTTTCTCTACAATCTCTCCATTGCTTGTTATTACTTGTCTTCTTGATAGTTGCCATTCTTACAGGAGTGAGGTGGTATCTTATTGTAGTTCCAATTTCCATTTCTTTAATATTGATAGCTAGTGAAGTTAAGCATTTTTTTCATATGTAATATCTGTTGATTGTTTGTATGTCATCTTTTTTAACGATTTATTTTATTATTATTTTTTTTTATCTTTTCACATTTATAGAGAGAAATTATCTTTTTGTCTTCAGTGCATAGTTATTTCTATTTTACTTTTTGACAGATAGAGAGAGAGACAGAGACAGAGACAGTTAGAGAACCAAACTGTGGGAACTCCCCAGTTCAGCACGTGGGTCCTGCCTGGGCCGGAGCCGGGATTCGAT
>PVKE010017252.1:0-30983 GCA_004027555.1 Craseonycteris thonglongyai
ACAAGATAAATGCCCCATTTCTAGGACACAGAGTTAGTACCCTGTTTCCCGGAAAATAAGACAGTGTCTTATACCCTGTTTCCCCGAAAATAAGACAGTGTCTTACCCTGTTCCCCTGAAAATAAGACAGTGTCTTATATTAATTTTTGCTCCCAAAGATGCGCTAGGTCTTATTTTTTGGGGGATGCCTTATACGTATTTCAGCAACCGGCAAAACTATAAGTAGGTCTTATTTTCGGGGGATGTCTTACTTTCGGGGAAACACAGTATGTACGTGGATCAAACTTTAGATAAATATCTGCTACATTTGCTCAAATTCTTTGTTCTAACCAATATATTTTCTCTTCTGAATTCTTGATTAATACTGTCCAATCAACTGAAAAAATTAAAAATAATTATTTTACTATGTTGTAAACTACTTAAACATATTTATTTATGCAGAACCCCTTTTTCCTGCACAACTAGGTTCACAAATATATCCATATGCCAAGTGTGTAGTGAAAATACCATTTCTTTATTTTAAAAAATTATTCTATTTATTACAGTAGATAAAAATATAAATTTTGGTTTATTGCAGTAGTTTAGTGTGATGCTACAGTTTCAGCAGTCTTTTTAAGTAGCTTTTTCAGATTAAATCTCCTGTCTTTCAGAACAACTCTCATTTCCTCCCTTTCTCCAACTTTATGCTCCTCCTTTGATCCTATTGGTTGAGGGAAAGTGCCTCTGATCTATGCCTGATATTATTCTTTCACTGCCTTCAGTCCTATTATCTATTGTGACTAGTTTTGTTTCTTTTTTATGCCCTGAAAATTAGGTCAAAGTTAGCTTCTAATGGTCGAAGCGGAAGGAATTCATGGCCTGAGCTCTCTCCCTCTCTGCTTAGTACAGTAGCCTCCCAGGAAAGCTTTCCTTCAATTTTGCTTTAGCTTCTGCTACTCAATCTGTGGAGTTGTTTGGGTTCTAACTTAAATTCACAGCATACCCAACCCAGGTTGTCTGCTCTGCTGCCTTCTGTTACACCACCACTCTGTGCCTTAGAGTGGAAATTCTCTTCTGACAATTTATCTGGTTAGAGGCCTTCAGCTAAATATCATAGCTCCCACGGAGACAATCAGGAACTCCCTGGTTTCTTCCATGACCCATTGAAACAAGGGGAAAAGAAAATCTTAGGACTTTCTAGGCTTTGCATAGTATAGCAACTATTTTTCTTTGATGTCCAACCATTCAGGCTGGTCTGGAAGCCCGAAACACGATCTCTTTCAAGAGCCTCAAATGTAATAATGAATTTAGGCAAAAGCCATTCCTGTTGTTTTTCTTAAAGTACCCTGACAAACCAACATTACATTGCACTGAAGACAGAAAAGCAGAGATTGCTGCTATACATCTTTCTTCCCATGTTTTTTCTCTCTTAAATAATTACTTCTTGCTAACAAGAAAATTCTTTTATTCTTCTTTTCATTCTTAATTGGGAATAATCTATTTTATATCCTCTTCTCTTAGGAAAAAGGATGTCCTCATGTTTTATACTATGTGAGGCTGACAATATGATGTGCTGACAATATGATGAAGAAATTTAGAATTATTTCTCCTTATATAATTGTGTAAGCATGTGGATGTGTTGTAAAATAGGATAATAGATGTAAGCATTTATATATTAAAAATTATAACCACATTAAGGGTATTAAATTCTGTCTTGGATTGAGATTTGAATATTTTACTCTTTATTTCTATTAAAATAAATCTAAAGCACCACCCTTCTCTCTGCCCAACCTTTCTTCTCAAAAAACAAACAAAAAAGCCAAAACATGGAACCCTGAAATAATTAGATGTCTCAGGCTAGCTTGACTAAACATACAACAGCAAATAGTCATTAATATTTCTCAGGTTATTACCCATATTTAACATTTTAATTCAATTTTCTGCTCATATCCCTGATTAGTTCAAATGATTTTTGTGATATGAGCATTAAAACAGTATTTTAAACCTGATTCTACTTATCTAATGAGAATATCTACCAAACTGTTCCTTATGGTTCAGATATTATTTACTTATAAGGCTATGTATTGATTTTGGTTAAGAATCCTCAAAATCCTAGTGAGAAGTTTGTGTATGTGCATTCATTGTTTTGTGAACAAAAGATCAGTGTTTCTTATCAGGATCTCACAGGTAACATCAGTGTTTTTTTTATCAGTATCTCACAGTATCTCACTAAATATTAAGAGTCTTTTCATTGACTTGAATAGGAAAATATAAGAAGAAAAAGAAAGTCAATTAAAGGAAGTAACAAAAAACAAGGAGTGATGCTCATTAATTCATTAAAATGGCCATGTTATCATTGTGTTGATATAAGTGAAGATATTTTTATGGCAACTTATAGCTTCTTGTCTTTATGTTCAAATTTTTCCCCAGTACAAATGCACTGGTCTTCTTTGCCTCGCTTGTTGTCCCCCTTTACTTTCCCCCCTCCCCATGTCCATTCATTGCTTTCTCTAATACATTTTCAGTGTAACTGTCAAAGAAATCTTAAATGCAAATCTGACCACATCATTTCTCCATTCAAATTGCTCTGATGGTTTCCCGCTTGCACTTAGAAAAAAACCTGCAAATTTATTAACATAGTATTTAAGGTTCTTTATGATCTGGCTACTAAATTTACCAGTCTCATCAAGTATCATTTTCTGTCCCAATGTGGATTTCTTTTATATCCATTTAAGTTTTTTCATTTCTCTAGGTCCATTTTGCATGTTGTTGTTTCTGCCTAAAACTCAAACTGCCCAGCTCCTATTCATCTTTTAAATCTCATTCTAAATGTCACTTCATAAAAGATTGGTTATGTCCCCAACAAAATTATAATCCAACTAAATCAACACATCTTTAAATCTTGTTACATTATTTTACTTTTTTAATTTAATTTAATTTATTTATTTTTTAAGTTTTATTTTTATTGTTTTTGACAGAGAGAGAGAAGAGGGAGGTCTCAGAACAGTCTCCATAGTTGCTTATCATCGGTTTTTCCACATAGTTTTATTCCACAGGTGGGCGAGGGGCTGCACAGGGCAGGAACTGGGCTGGGGTCTTCACCCCAGTGAGAACCGAACTCGGGGCACTCTCCATTTCAGCACATGGGTCCACACGGGCCGGGACCTGGATTCAATTCTCAGTCCCCAGGGCTGCAAAGTGAGCACTTAACCCACTGAGCCATCCCGGTTTCCCCCATTATTTTACTTTTAAGCCCTTGTATGGTATTTTATAAAATTTGTATATTAATTGAATAAGACAATATAAGGATAAAGTGTGACAGTCCATAAAAGTAACTAAAGATATTTGTATTTTTAATGTAAATAACTGGTTTATCGTGACTTACATTTTATTATATCTTCTTCACTTTATATTGCTGCAGTCTATTTATTTTGAATGCTAAATTGGGGTATTTAGTTATTATTAATCAGCACCCCAAAGATAATAGATTGGTATAATAAAAAAGGGATAAATGATAAAAATTTTAAAAATAGCTGGTATATTTAATAAAATAACTGGTTACAATGACGTAGGACAGTTAAATGAAAATCAAGAATTATGGAGCACTCTCAGGTTAGCAATAGAGAGAGAGACTGGTGACCACATCATCTCATGAGGACACAAGAAAAAGCAGAACTCAGAAAGCTGGAAGCTGTTAGGAAAAGACTGTGTATATAGAACCTATGTGCTTAAATAGAGGAAAGCAGTCATTGACAACCTAGAGTGGACCAGACGGGAGAAAACAAAGCAAAAATATCTTGGGCTTCACTCTCCTTGAGCCCTTTGTTCTCAGATTGGGATCTCTCGTTAATCATCCCCAAATAAAGCCAGAGAAAAGGGGATTCTATAGATATAATGTAACAAAATTCAACAGTCAGGAACACTGGAGTCTCACAGAAAAAGTATGAAGAGTGAATCTGGAGGAGAAAGAGTAACTAGGGAGTAAATAACAGGATCAAAGAGACTGAAGAACTGGACTGACCTAGTGGGAATGTCTTGACTTGGCTAAATTGTTAGTTTTTGATACATGTTAATAAATACGTCAGTTAGTGACTCCTGTCATTGTTTATTTTCCCTATTCAGTATTTTGTTGTCTCCTCATAGTATATGCTTTTAGAAAAAGGAAATTATATCTCTTCTTTCTGGATAGCCAAACACAATTTATGTCACCTTTAAAAGTAACATTTTATTTGTATTATGTGATATGTGTGTGTGAAAGCATTGAATCTATTGTCAGTATTTTTTAACCATTACACTGATTGATTTGTGCATAGCCAGTAAATGACCCAGTAATTAAGATAGATGAAAATGCTAGCTTAGACAATCATTAATGTTGTTACATGTCACAGTTGCCAAATATGATTCCATTTGTAACTTGATTATATATTTTTTATTATTAAGTAGTTGAACTTTTGTTCAAAATGTTTTATTTATAATATACAATAACTCTTCCCTAATGACAGTGTAAAAAGAATAATTATTATAGAAAAAGAATGAAATATACGTATGTTGAAATTAATATATTATAGGCTTTTTTCCATTGAATTAATGTTCATGTTTTCTATATTTATCATTGAAAAATCAGTAAGTACTAACTACAGGATTATTACTTCAATTTATTCTATAACAATATAATTATACCCACATTATTCCTATTTATAATCTTTGCTCCATAAATACTTTACTTAAGATTCAATTTAGGGAATGCTGGGATGACACAGCAGGTTGAGCACTTGATTTGTAGCCCTGGGGTCTAAGGATAGAATCCCAGCCCTGGTTGTGTGGACCCATATGCTGAACTGGGGTGTGGCCCCCAATTTTGATTCTCATCAGGGCAAGCTTCCCATGTGGGAAGCCCCCAGTTTGGCCTCCAGTTTCTGGAGTCATGCCTCCCATGCAGGAGGCACCTCCCTCCCCTTGTTTCTGCCCCATTTGCCTGCCTCCCCCTCCCCCAATCTGTGTGGAATGAAACTATGTGGAAAACTGATGACATACAACTATGGAGACTGCTCTGGGCCCTCCCCCTTCTCTCTGTCTCTCTCTGTCAAAAACAATAACACTATCAAATTTATCTTGTAAAAACTGTTTTATTTATCCTGTTAAAAAATTGATAATTTATTTATAAAATAATTATTTGTTTAATTATATTCTTTTTATGTAGTATATAATATAGTAAGCAACAATGCCTATACCAATGCCTATATTAGCAACCTGAAGAGTTTACAGTTAATCCTCAACATTCTGGTGAGTCACTACCATATTTTTTAAACCAGGTAAATAATATAATCTGATTATAATTTAGTAAATTACTTTGTGAACAGTAAACTCAAATTGAAGAACTGCAAAACTGAAGATTTGTTAGGCTATAAGTACAGCCTTTTAGACAAAAAAATTAAAATGGAAGATAGAAGAGTAAATATTTCTTAGAACCTTTATTATTAAGGATTTTCTTGCATATCTAACAAATGTAAAATAAAAACTAACACAGTAGCTCTTTATCTGGCCTGATGAGCTAAACTAAATTTTTTTTTTCTTAATTTATATACGCTGACTGGATTGGAAGAGAAGTGGACCATGGAGTTGACCATATCTGAAAATAACTGCATTAATTAGGTTTAGAGTAAATAAAGGTGCATTCTAGAGAGTTGAAGAAATGAAAGATAGCAACATTTCAAGAAAGACTCAGAAGTGCTAAAAAGTTTTAGTGCTTAATTGAACAAAAGTGAACCCCAGACAGAAAATTCTGAGATAATCTTACTTTTTCAATTCTGGAACTTAGAAAATAGTGCTAGAAAGAAGTGATTCGGAATATGAATATGTGTGGAAGATCTTATATGGACCAACGTGACCAGTCGTGTTTTATGTGCTTTTATTTTCAGGTGAAAATGAGACATTCAAGTAGAAATTCAGTCTAGAGAGATAGAAATATAAAGTGAGAGCTTTAGGCCACAGTTAATAATATAGAATTTTTAGCACAGAAGTAATAGCAATTCAATTAAAGTAAGAAAAATGAATATTTTTCTGATGAGAGATTAAAAATGGAGAAATTAACTGAGTCATAGTTTAATTTTTTTATACTGTTCTTTTGAAGCTTAAAGACCCATATCAAATATGGTAAAATCTTTAAGATTTTTTTTCCTATTTTTTTCACTAAATAATGGATGAAGAGATGATAGATGTAGATAGATAGATAGATAGATAGATACATGATTAATTTTCTTATTTATGCTTCTGTAACCCTTGCTTCTTCAATGAAATGCTTGTTCAGATTCATATCTAATAGTTTTATACACCTTCAAATTTTCCCTAATTGCAAGTTAACCAGCAATAGTTTATAGATTCTCAGCCCTGTCTTACTCATATACATATTTATCCCATCACTCAAGCACTAACATAGTTTCTTAAATAAGAATTTTTTTTTTAATTTGTGTATACTTACCAAAAAAAATCACAATAACACTCCCACACACATACACACACATGCACACAGATATATAAATGGATATTGTGATAAAATCTCATTGTTAGTGATTCTCACTCAATATTACCCAATTATTATTACCAGGTATGTTAATCTGTGCTCCTCAATGAAAACTCTTCTGTATTCTTAAACATTTACACTTTCTTTTTAACTTAATGGGAACTGATGAACTTGATCTAAAATAGAGCCATAAGAAAGAAGCTATCTCGTCTTCCTACCAACAAATTTGCTAGTCTGTTTCTCTAATTTCTCCCTTTTCTTAGGTGACTATAGTTTTCTGATCTAAAGTTAGCCATTCTCAATCTCAAACAATCTCACTTCAAGCATTCCCCTTTTCTCTAACTCATCAATCTCTCACTCTTTATTTGCTCATTCCCATTATCAAACAAACATGCTATTTCATATCTTAAAAATTTAATATTCTCCACTGATTCTATATGCAACTCAAACTATCCTACCAGATCTTTACTTCATAACCAAGATTCATTAAAAATTTTATTAAATTCTTGCTTCTCCCCTCATTCTTTCATTGGATTCTAGTGTAATACAATATGGAAATTTTTCTAGTAAATATCCAGATAGTGTGATAAGAGGAAGAGCAAGTTATCAATGACTGAATATGTAAATTTACGTTTAGAAGTCAGTCTGTGTCTACAAACTTTTTTTTGGTTTTTTTTTTTTTTGAGAAACTTGAAGTACAATTATACTTACAAAGTTTGGTTTAATGTACTCGCACGTGCACATCTGAATACTCAAAATGCGAATAATCTTGTAGGGTAAATACGTACTTGAAATGCACATGAGGACTCGTCAGAATTATGTCAGATTTAAAATACATCTTGGTTATTATTTATTTATTTTAAATATTTATTTTTATTGTTCTTGACCCAGAGAGAAAGAGAGACAGAGAGACAGAGAGAGAGAGACAGAGAGAGCAGGGATGACCCAGAGCAGTCTTCATAGTTGCACATCATTAGTTTTCTACATAGTTTCATTTCCCATGTGTGTGCAGGGTTGTACAGGCAGGAACTGGGCCAGGGGCTTCCCATGTGGGAACTTGATTGGGTGAGAACTGACCTGGGGGCACACCCCAGCTCAGCATATGGGTCCACAGGGGCCAGGCCCGCGATTGATCCTCAGACCCCGGGGATCTGAGGTTCAGATGAACCTCAGATGAGCGTTTAACCCACTAAGCCATCTTGGTGTCCCCTATTTATTTATTTATAGGCTTAACTATGCCTTTTAGAAGGCACAAGGAGGGGAGGAGAGTGGACCTCCGATGTCTACGGAGTTCTAGACAGATTTCCCTGCTGGAGAGAAAGAGAATAAAAAGTGGTTAAAGTGTTCCTGTTGATTTGCTAAAACCTAGACTGTGCTGCTGCTATTATTGTACTTTATTTTTTATTTTGATTTTATAAAGCATTTAATTTCTCTCCTATATTCACGCCATTGAGAAATCATGTATTTCCCAAGTGTAATGTCACAAAGTAATGATGTTGTGAACTTTGGTTTCTATTACTTTAACAAAATATAAAGAAGAAAGTTTTACTCAAATCTTTTCCCCAAAAAACTAAAGCTACTTTAAAGGACTCAAGTGTCTTTTCTTCTATGACAGGAAAATTTAAGGTAAAAAGCACAGATCATTTTTTCTTCTATCATCTGTTCCTTTACTGCTGCAATGAAGCAATCATTTTAAGCAATGCTACCACAGTAAAGACAGTACTGCAACAGCATCATTGTTTAATGTCAGGTCGCACTGAAGTCTATGGCAAGTTTAGTGGAGACCTTTCTGAGATATTAATCTTTTTTAGCACTATCTTACTGAAGGGGTAGAATCCACAGCCTGTCTATCTTTAAGAGTAATTCCCTAAAGTCTGAATGTGGCTGAGTCTGAACCAGCCACATTTGTGGGAATGTACAATGGACCAAGGAGCCTTAACAAATCAGAGTCAGAATTTCCAATAAAAATATGTAAAAACTTTATACATATCTGTTATTAATTTAAACATGTATATTTTAGAGTTTACTATATTATCCATTGAGAAATATAACAGGGTAAAGGAAACCAAGGTACCTACGTGGTGTTTATAATCTAACATGAAAGAGAGAGAAATGAATTATTAAACAACCCTGATAACATTCAATGGCATTAAGTGTTATGAAGGTATCAGATACAGTTGACATGGTGAGAATAGGTGAATAAATAGGGTCAGCTACTTTAGATATACTGACAGATAACTTCTGGCAGGGTGACATGTTTGACGAGGTAGCATTTGATCAGATCTGAATAAGAAAAACTGACCAGATGATAACTAGAGATTAGAAAATTCATGTAAAAGGAACAGAATGTGTAAAAATCATAATACAAGAAAGAGCTAGAAATTTTGTAGATTAAAAAAAGGGGGAGAGGAAGCTATTGTTAATGTACTATAGCATAACAAGGGAGATGTGACGAGGTCTGAAAGGAAGTCAGAACCCCAGTCATGTGGACTTACGTTTGCTAGATAAGGAATTGGAATTTTAGTCTATGTCCAATGGGAACCCATTAAGGTACCATAAGTAGTGGAATGACATGATCTTACCTAAGTTTTTGAGACACACTTCTATTTTTCTTTCATTTCCTCTCTTCTGCTCATTCTATTTCTCTTACCTTCTCAGCCCTTGTTTAGTGTGCCTGTGTGTACATATGTGTACATGCATATAAAACCAGCCCTGCAATAGTTCATAGACCTGTGAAGTCCAGCCAGGTTGAACACTCAGGGACTCATCAACATTTTCTTTTGACTAATGATGTGATGCATCCCAGATGTTAAGTTAACCCATTCCCAGATGTCCTCCATATTAAGCAATCACAGATCTAATGAATTGTAACTTGGTAAGGTGTGTTTTTAAGATTAGTAAAGTAAATGGAGTGTCGAAGAGGTTTAGTTAGGAGGTGGGAAACATATGTATGTTTTAGGGTCACTTTTGAATATATGTGAGGTCAATAGAACCTCCAAACATATTTTCAAAGGCTATTTTTGTTGGTGGAATTGTTTAAGTAGCTATGGGATTTTTCATAGGTTCTTTACTTGCCCCACAAGTACAGATTGCCATTTTATTGTAACAATAAATACATTCTAAAACCTTTTTAAATAAATTTTCAGGAGTTCATCAGCTCTAAATTTGAATGCTTTAGCTTCATACACCTTCAAATACTGTTAATGTAAGTTTGCATGTGTATATGTGTGCATTTGAATCATTGTAATTCAGTTACATCAAAATTTAAAAATTCAAAGAACACAAATATTGAGCTTTATTAGATCAGGTGTCAGAGGACATCTGCTTAGTTTCTAATGAAAAGTGAACAGTGGGCTCCAATCCTCACTTCCAGGCCCACAGGGAGATCCGGACCTTCACTTATCTACTGAGTAGAGACTTCCTCCGAGAACCTGAGGCCTTTCTGTTTTTATCCTTCTCATTCATCACATTTTGGGAAAACACTCAGAGGCCCAGTGACAAATAGGGATTACTAACATTGCTTAAACTTTCTTAGTCTGCTTCTCCTGTTGTAGACTTGAGGTACACATACATACACACTACTGACATAAATCTTAGAATTTGTAGATTTATTAGTCATCAAAAAAAAAACCCAAAAAAACAACAAACCAAAAACACATTAACTTTCAGTAGATCAAAAGGAGAAATACTTATTTTCAAACTACAAATAAGATTTGAGCTCTTGAGGCAAAGAAGATATAAGATTACATGGCAGTCAAATAATATGAAACAATGAAAAGTCAACTTATAAAACACATTTCCCATTCATTCAATTTTGGGAGGTGTTCTAATTTTGTTATGAATATATATGACGTGTGTCTTTTACTAATAACCTTTAAGCAATTCCAGAATTGTTGCTTAAAATACTATTTAATACAAAATGACTACTTTGATTCATAATAGGGATTTATCTGGAAAGAAAATTCCAATAAATCCATCCCCCTGGGATATTTTGACAAGTGCAATAACAAAAGCTGCAGTTGGTGGTATCTACAAATGATATGTTGGCCTATAACCATAACTGACTATAGAACTTGAATTAACTTCTACATAGTTTAATAACAAAAGCTTCTGTCTTTGGTGCTGTAGGAGATACTTAATAATAGGTGAACACTTTGGTTGACTGAACTATAAATCATTTTTAATTATTTCATCATTTATGCATTCATATAATTGATATTTGAAATATTTAACAAAAGTCTATTGAATGATAGTGAAACTAGTTAATTCCTTATTTTTTGAGATAGTGTATATAACTTAGGATAGGAATATCTACCTCTGTTACTTCTTTGTTGTCCTCTGGAAGAAGCAAGATGCCTGAGAATAAGCAGTGCAGTGTCATAAGCTATTTCAAAAGTGGTTCTGAGGGGATTATATAGGGAGATTATAGGGAGTACTAACAGTGTTTACCACCCTTTTGGGAGAAATGTGAAGCTCTGAAGCTCCCAGTCACTCTGCCTATTGCCTCATGCTATATTCAGTGACACACAAGAGAAGAGATATAAGGACACTGGGATTGTTGTGAAATTCAGGGGACAGTTTTGCTTGACATAATATTTGGGTAATCTGTTGTCATGGGCTAAGCAAAGGCCAAGGACATTAGATACCACTGTGAAGAATGGTCATGCTCCCTAGAGACATTCAAGTAGATTCAAAGTTTATTTAAAATGATAAAGTAATGTAGCTGAATGTTAACAGACAGGACATTGTCTCTGAATATAGCTTATGTATATAGCTTAGAAAAATTTACATTGACATGTTTGGAGTTCTGCTAATAATTATTCAACATTAAAAAATTTTTGATTCTTTAATCTAATAAATTTGTATTTGAGTTCAGTAACAAGGCCTGGGTTGCAATCTTGGCTGTGCTTTCTATAAGTTTCTGTTTCTCAGGGTAGCTTTGAAATTTTGACCATATGATTAATCATCTGTGAAATAAGAATGATTTTCTGTAGTGTACATATCTCCTATAATTTATGAGATTGATATAAAATCTTGCATATGAAAGTTACTTTTTGTAAAACTTGAAGAATGATACAAATAGAGGACATTCTTGTTATTGCACAATCAGTTCTGTAAGTGCACTTCTTCCTTCTATGGGATTTGATTTTAAAGATGACTAATCTGTCACTGATATTGGTTCTAACCACTATAAGAATAACAGAACTTCCTTTACTCCTAAATAAGCATTTCTAAGCCCACATTTAGTATGAGATGTTGTCCTAACTCCAGAGGATAAAAGAAATGAGTATGACAAATGTGTTTTGTAGCCCAGTTACTTTTATCATATGTACATTATAAAATTTATCACCTGTATAAGACATTCACACAGAAAATGGCACTTTCAGTACCTCTCTTAAAGAAGAAATTCTTGGGGAAGCCGGGACGGCTCAGTGGGTTAAGCGCTCACTTTGCAGTGCAGGGGACTGGGGATCAAATCCCGGCCCCGGCCCGTGCTGAACCATATGCTGAACTGGTAGCTCCCCCAGTTCAGTTCTCTCTCTGTCTCTGTCTCTGTATCGCGTTCTCTCTGTCAAAAATAAATAAATAAATAAATAAATAAATAAATATTAAAAAAAGAAAAGAAATTCTTGATCTTTAATTAATCTGTATATTATAGCAAAAAGTTTGATTTTTGAATAAATAATTTTGCTGTATACATAGAGGAAGATAGATGTAGACATAGATGTAGACACCAATATAAATAGGGATAGATAGTTTTATCACAGTCCTTTCAGGATGTCATTAATACTACATACTCTTTAGACTGAACTGCTCCACACATTCACAAAACATTATGCAAATAAAATACTACTTAACAAATATATGAATATAGCTCTACTTTTAGAAGTGTGTTTATATTGTACCCATGTAGCTAGAGACTTTTTATTAATTAATACTCTTGGCTTAATACTGTTTAAATGACTATAATACCAATAACTGGGGTTTCATGTAGTCATAAGGAAAACCAAAATGAAAAAAACCCCAAAGGCTGGAATATTTGGTAACTTTTAATTTATGTCATACATAGAATTCATGACTAAAATTTCTCATGAGTGCTAGAATGATACTAATTGAATATCTTGAAATATCATAATCTAAACAGTATTTAAAAATACAAATCTGTGCTTTAGATTTTGTTGATAGCAATGATCAGAAGTGCTTAGTATCACATTGTTTCAATATGGTTTCTGAAGTTCTTATACTCATGTTTTTACTTTATTAGCCTATCTATCTATCTAAACTTCTAATGACTCAGACATACCAGTAGAGAAATGTGATTTAGCACAACTTATATCACTTTCAACTAGTCTCCAAAATGGAGACTTTTTTTCCTTTTTCCATCTTTTCTATCTTATCCATTGATTTTTCCATCAGAAAGTACAAACTAAATGTATATGCTTTGTCCTTACCAGTAATGAAGTAGAATTCCATTTTAACATTAAATTTATGAATTCAGGAAATATTTATTGAAAACTACTTTACACAAGACACTGTAAAAAGAAAAAGGAAAAGAAATCCACACTGTATTAGTTGAATTGTGTCCCCCAGAAAAAAAGCTGTTCCAGTTCTTACCTCTACCACTTCACATATGACCCTATTTGGAAATAGGGAAGTACAGTAAGTTAAGATAAAATCATTAAGGAGAGACCTAGTCTATATGACTGGCGTCTTTATAAGAAGTGAAGAACGTGTGCACAGAGGTATAAGGAGCATGCCATGTGAAGACACAGCCAGAGATTAGCACGATGTTCAAGTCAAGGAACACCACGGATTGTCTGTCATCACCAGAAACTAAGAATGAGGCATAGAAGAAACTTGCCATTTGAACTTTCAGAAGGAACCAACCCTGCCAACACCTTGATGTCAAAAATTTTACCGTTAGGGAAAGCTGGGATGGCTCAGCGGGTTAAGCGCTCGCTTTGAAGCCCCAGGGACCAAGGATCGAATCCCGGCCCTGGCCCATGCGGACCCACATGCTGAACTGGGGTGTACCCCCAGTTCAGTTCTTGCCAGAGCCTATGTGAGAGGCTCCCGGCCCAGTTCCTGCCCTGCGCAGCCCTGTGCCCCCCTGTGGAGTGAAACTATATGGAAAACTAATGTCACCTATGAAGACTGCTCTGGGCCTTCCCCCTTCTCTCTGTCTCTCTCTGTCTCTGTTTCTCTCTGTCAAAAATCAATAAAATAAATCTTAAAAAAATTTTTTTTTTACCTTTAGAAGCATGAGACAATACATTTCTATTTTTTTAACATATCAATTATTATCATAAACCTAGAAAATGAATATGAATATTGGTATAAGAAATGCCCAAAGCTGTAGAGAATTCTCTAAGTTTATTTGAAACAAACTTATGACATATGTGAGAGAGCAAGATCACAAGGCTCCAGGGAATGACAGTTTTGCAGCTTCTTTTAGGCATTTGAAATTAAGAAGGAAACCTACAGAAGATTACATGGAGGTGAGGGAAAACAAAACTGGGATTGGATTACAGGACAGTTAACAAGATTGTTGCTTTCTTCAGGCTGGTTAAGGTTTATTGTAAAGGTTGTTAACCTAGACACCCAGAAATAATGAATAGGGCTTACTTAAGGTAAAGATAAACCTTTTACTAAAAAGTTATTTGCCTAGGGTGTGACAACCCACCAAGACCTGCTCAGTTAAGACTTCATGATCAGATCTCTCTGGGAGGTTTCTTTACATAGAACACCTTTCTTTTTAAATTTTGTCTACAAAATTTTAGTACCAAGAAGCAAGATACTGTTATAACAAGTACCTAAGTACGTAAAGTGGCTTTGGAAGTGGGTATTAGGCAATAGTTAGAAGAGTTTTTTTGTTTGTTTGTTTGTTTTGTGTTTTTAAGATTTATTTTATTGTTTTTAAGAGATGGAGAGAGAGAGAGAGGGAGAGCGAGGCCAGAGAAGCATTCCCCATAATTTACATCATAAATTGTGATATAATTTCATTTCACACAGGTGGATGTGGGGCTGTGGAGAGTGGGAACTGAAATGGGGGCCTCTCTTATGGGAGGCAGGAAGTTTTGCCACCAGCTTAGCATATGGGTTTACATGGGCCAGGGTTGGGATTAGATTTCATTCCCTTGATGTAGCAGTTGCAAGGCAAACTCTCAACCTGTTGCGCTATCCCAGCATCCCCTAGAAGAGTTCTGAGATGCATGATAAAAATGTTTAAATTGCTTTGCACAGAATGTTGGTAAAAACATGAATGTTAATGCAAGTTCTTCGAGAGCTCATGGAAAAGTGAGGGGCCCTGTAAAGAAAACCTACGTATAATACATACATATACCTCTAAAATGCACATATAAATTGTCATGTATATATATATATGTATATATGCGTGTGTATATATATATATATATACACACGCATATATACATCATTGTCCAAATGCATATGTAATCATGAACAGATTGTTTCCAGAAATATGAACATTAAAGGTGCTTCTGGTGAAATCTCAGATGGAAATAAGAAAAATGAATCAGATACTGGGGTAAAGATTATCCTTGCAATACTCATAAAGTGATGAACACTTGGCTAAATAGCACCCTGATGTTCAGTGATAGAAAATAGAAATTTTAAGTAAAGGACTTGAATATTTGGTAAATATTTACCAAAATGTGGAAGGTACATTTTTTTTTTTAATTTTTTTTTGTTTTTGTTTTTGTTTTTGACAGACAGAGAGAGTGATACAGAGACAGAGAGAGAACTGAACTGGGGGCACTCCCCAGTTCAGCACATGGGTCCGCACGGGCCAGGGCTGAGATTCGATCCTGGGTCCCAGGTGCTACAAAGTGAGCACTTAACCCACTGAGCCACCACGGCTTCCCCCATTTTTTTTTTCTTTATTATTATTTTTTTTTTATCCCACTTATAGTACAATGCAAAAAAGAAAAGAAAAAAAAAAAGAAAGGTGGGAGTATACATACCGTAGAACTGCTAGGCTAAAGAGAAACTATCATTTGATTTGGAAAAGTTTCCATATATCTAAATAGCTTGCTTTCAATACAGAGCCAAGGTTGTAGCTAGGAAATCATTTGCTAAAGAGTTTAGGTATGGTTCATGGATCCAGTGAATTATTCCAGCAGAAGCCAGAATTAGAGATGTGGTTATCCAGAAAAGATCTGGTTAGAACCTTTTTATCTAATTGTGTGAAACCCCTGAACATGCAATGAAGATCCATGAAGTTATTCAGAATTTTATACCAGCAGAAACACTGCCAACCATGACTGCAAAGGTCAGAGGCTCAGCCAAATGAAGGAAGAGTAGCTCCTATGCAAAGCCCTGGATACAAAGGCTTGAGCCAAGTATATCTCATGGCTTCCACAGGGTAGGACCAATGCCCAGGACTGAGGGGTAGGAATCACCCCTGTGGGCCCAAGGGACAGAGCAACAAGCCGCAGAAAATTATTCTTAGGTCTTAGAATCTAATGGAACTTCACCTGCTGGGTTTTGGACTTGCTGAGGAACTAGTTCCCTGTTACCAGAGGACAACAAAGTTTGGGCTTGTGCTGCCTGCACCATGCAACCAATAGACTGACATAGGTGTTGGATTATAGAATAAATGTTCATTGTCAGAGCACTGGTGACCAGAGAAGACAGCGGATTTTCACCCTTAAGAAATGCCTTGACATTCTCAGTCCGGTTAGGAGTTTTTAAAGGGAAATTGTCATTCTTCCAGAGGAGGCCGAGGATGTAGTACGAAAGAATCAACAATCACTGTTACTACGGAGTTGGGTGGTGATCTTGGCCTCTACTGATTTGTTGGGGCTAAGGCAGGGAACAATAGACCATGGCTCAGGTCCTGGTATCAGTCATGGCATTGTTTGGTCCAGTTCCCAGGGATATGGTTCATGGGCAGTTCCACTTTCATGAGTCCAGAGCTAAAACACAATTGAAGCCAAAACGTTTTCTTAGATTGATGGAAACTTTGTTTATATGGTTAACAGACTTGAATGCTAACCAGAATCTGATGTCCTAGGGGCTTAATGATTAAATGGAGTGGACATACAGTATGTGTACAGGTAGGTAGGGAAATTTAAGGGAAAGAAAGCAAGAAAGTTAACAGTTTGATTGGGCTTAAACAAAGCCAGCCTGGGAATAAGAAATATTAACTACAGGTTTTAACCCAGGGCATTGTTCTCTCAGAACCCAGCTACTTGGGTTCTAAACCTGCCAAGACTTCCTGGCAGTAAATTTTTAGCTATATTAACCCTAGTCTGAAAGTTCTATGAGGTCTATAATATTGGTTCTCTTATGTCCAGCCCTGTTTCACCCCTTTTGTTCTTTTTTCCCTTTAGAATTTGTTTTATTTTGTTATTTTTCTTTCTTTCTTTTTTTTATAAGAATAATAATGTTTATTTTATGCCAGTCCTACCATTGAATTTAGAAAATAGATAACTTGTCTGGTTTTAAAGATTCACAGATATAGAGGAATTTTACTCCATGATGATTTGTGTCTAAGCCTTACTCATAACTGATTTAGGTGACTTAGACAATGATATTTGGAACTGTGAGTGGCTGATATTTAAAAGAGATTTTGGATTTAGGATTGATAATAGAATGGGTTAAGGCAAACTCATCCAAACTGTAGCACAAGGCCCACATGTGGCCCCGAATGGTTTTACAGCTCAACACAAATTTGTAAATTGGCTTAAAATATTATAAGACTTTTTGTGACTTTTTTTTTTAGCTTTTGTTAGTGGTCGTGTATTTTAATTTTGGTCCAAGACAATTCTTCCCATGTGGTCCAGGAAAGCCAAAGGATTGGAAACCACTGTGTTAAGATTTTTGGGAATGTTGGGATGGGTAAACGTATTTTGCATGTAGTAAGGGCATGCATTTTGGGGTGCTTGAGGAAAAACTGTTATGGGTTAAATTGTGTCCTCCAAAAAAATATATGTTGAAATCCTAACTCCTGGAACCTCAGAATGTGATCTTATTTGGCAGATGAATTTAATTAAATTAAAGTGAGGCCATTAGAGTGGGTCCTAATCCAATGAGACCAATGTTCTTATAAGAAATGAGAACTTTGGATACGGATACAGAGAGACTGAGATGTGAAGATGGAGGAAGAAATTGGAGAGATGCCTTTACAAACCGAAGAACACCAGAGGATTCTGGGCCAGTCATCCAGAAGCTAGGAGAGAGGCATGGCACAGATTCTCTGTCTGAGATCTCAGAAGGAACCAATTCTCGCAACATCTTGATTTCAAACTTCTAGCTTCTAAAATTATGAAACAGTAAAGTTCTATTGTTTTAAGTCTCCAGTTTGTGGTACTTAGTTATGACAGACATAGGAAACTAACAAAGCACTTAGGATGAATAAATCTATATATAAGATATACTAAATAATCTGATTAACTGATGATTTTTGGTAGGATTTATCATGTACATGAATAACAATACGCAGTTTAGAATTAACAGTTATTACCCAAAGATAAAAAACACCCAAGTAAAGGTTAGATAACTTACGTAAGACTGAAAATAATCAAGAAAAAATAATCTGAAACAATAAAGGCCATGTGAGATCTATGAGTTTTTTAAATTTAACTTTTAAAATATATATTTATTGTTGTTATGTACACATTACAAAGTGCACTGATTTTAAGGATGAGTTTTATAAATTTTTGAATGATATTTTATTAAGACCTTTCTAGATTCATATGTAGTTTCAAGATATAAAATAGAGATTTCTTACACACTCTGTCCAATTTTGTCCCAATGTAAAATTTTACAAAACTACACTATACTCTGATAACCAGGTTATGATACAGTCTAATAACCTTATATACATTTCCTCAATTTTAATTGTACTCATGTATGTGTGCTTGTGTGTATGTATTAAGTTCTTTAAAATTTATCATTTGTGTAGTTATGATCCTGAACAGTTCCTAAACTACAAAAATCCCTCATGTTGTTCTTTAATTATAGTCATCTCTTTCTCATCCATGCTATCCCCTATCTAACACTAATCTTTCATTCATGGCTAACATTTTGTCATTTGAAATGGAATCTTACTCATGAACAACGTATTGTTATAGAATTCATTCTCTCTTTCTCTCTCTCTCTTCCCCCCCACTGAAAACAATTCCCTGAAGAATTGTTTAAGATACTACATGGTGCATGTAGGTATACAACCAGTATGGAAGGCAGTATGGATATTTCTCAAAAAATTAGTAATGGAATTGCCATATGACACAGCAATTCCTCTTCTGGGTATCTACCCCAAAAACTTGAAAACCTTAATTTGCAAAGATATATGTACCCCAGTGTTTATCACAGCACTGTTCACAGTGGGCAAGTTGTGGAAACAACCAAAGTGTCCTTTGATAGATGACTGGATAAAGAAGTTGTGGTACATTTACACAATGAAATACTACTCAATGATAAGAAAAGATGAAATGCAGCCATTTGTGACAATATAAATGGGCCTTGAAACCATCTTATTAAGCAAAATAAGTCAGACTGAAAGAATCAAGAAACATGTGACTTCACTTACAGGTGGATTATAAAACTGAAAGTAACAAAGAAACAAAAACTTATGGACACAGTCAATAGTTTAGTGGTTACCTGAAGGTAAGAGTCGTGAAGGGGAGTAGGAAAGGGGCATCAAATATATGTTGATAGAAAGAGAGCTGATTCTGGGTGGTGAGCACATAATGTAATGTAGAATTGTACACCTGGAAACTATGTAATTGTTACCAACCAGTGTCACCCCAATAAATTTAACAATAAAAAACAAAACAAAATAAAACAAAAAGTACTGCTGGGGTGAATGTCCTGGGATTAGTGTGGTCTGATGCTGTACAATGTGATGAGCAATATTTTCCTGCCACTCATGCACACCCTTAGGATAAACAATTCAATCTTAAAATTTTTTTGATAGGGATAGATCAATTTGGTAATAACTGACATATTTACTATAATGAATCTTCCAATCCATGCACGTGTTTTCTTCATATACTTGGGCATATCTAAAATTTCTTTTCTCAGCATTTTGTTAAACAGACAATATTGGAGGGCTGTCCAGAAAAACAAACAAACAAACAAACAAACAAACAAACAAAAAACAGCCATTGTCAATACAATGAGAACTGTTAACATGGCTGGATATGTTCTGGACAGCCCTTGTACATGTTTTAAGGAATACCTAAGTGTTTCATTTTATTTGTAGCAATTCTAATGGTATTATGATTTTAATTTTGGCTTCCATATGTTCAATGTTGTGGGGGCGAAAGCTATTTTTAAAAATGTTTATTGAAATATAATTCACATAAAATTCACACATCAAAGTGGTCCTTAGCATATGCACAGAGTGATGTAACCATTTCCACTATTTAGTATTGGAATGCCTTATCATCTCAAAAGGAATTCTATACTTTTTTTATTTATTTTTTTTTATGTTTTTTATTTATTTATTTTTTATATCTTTTTATATTTATAGAGAGTAATTATTTTATCTTCAGTGCATATTTATTTTTATTTTACTTTTGACAGATAGAGAGACAGAGACAGAGACAGCTAGAGAACCGAACTGTGGGAACTCCCCAGTTCAGCATGTGGGTCCTGCCTGGGCCGGAGCCGGGATTCGATCCTCGGTCCTCATGGCCTCAAAGCGAGCGCTCAACCCGCTGAGCCGTCCCGGCTTTCCCGGAATTCCATACTTTTTAAACAGTTATATTCCTTCACTTCCTTACGCACAGCAAATGACAGCCACTAAAGGACTTCTATGTTAGGGTTTTCCAGTTTAGAAATGTTACATAAAATGAATTATATAATATGTGATTTTTTTGTGTTTGCTTTTCAAGGCTCATCCATGTTGTAATGTGTTAGTACTTCATTTCTTTGTATAGTTAAATAATATTCCATTTTATATGCCACAATTCACCTATCTATTTGTGTGCTGGTGGGCATATGTTTTCAGTGTTTTGCTGTTAGAAATAATACTGCTGGTATCAACTGTGTAAAATATTTTGTCTTGACATATTTTCAGTTTTCTTGAGTATCTGCCTAGGTCTTATACCAGGGTTATATAGTAACTTTTTTATTCTTCATTTGACAAGAGGATGCCTTTTTTCTAACTATAGGAGTTTAACTTTAGTCAGATGCTTTTTTTGTATCTACTAAGACAATAATATGTTTTTTCTTATATTCTTTTAGTATGGTTTATTACATTACTTAATTTTTTCAAATGTTAAATTAACCTGAAATCTGAGAATAAATTCTGATTTATCATGACATACTATTATTTTTATATATTGTTATATTCCTTTACATGACATTTTCTTAAGCACTTGTATATTTATATAACTATGCTTATGATTGATATTGAACTATAATTGTGACGTAGGGATTGGTGTGTATGTCACGCACTTGAAGAATAAGGATGTGGACTCATGAGGAAAAGGTAAGCAGCAGAGGTTTTATTGAAAGGAAAGACAAAGCTCTGTAATGAGAGGGGACACCCCAAAATAGAAAGCCCACAATTAAAGCTAAAGTTACTCCTTATTTGGCTTATGCCTGTGTATCTAGGTTCAGGTACTGGTGCCTACTTATAAATCTTTGTTTGGGTGATATGCTCTGTTACCTAGGCTCAAAGGAGTTTGAAACACAGTAGGAGACATTCCTCTAGGACATAAATCTGTTGTACCTGAGGCTTGCTACAACATAGAAACTCTGGTGCAGATTATCTTGTTCCAGTCCGTACCTGGTTGCCTGACTACTTGTACATTATATTTCTAGATATGGTTGCTACAACTACTAAGACCTCCCCTAACTGCCTAGCCATTCACTAACTATCATGACTCAATTGTATTTTTCTAAGTGAACTTTTCAAAATTTTGATTTATGGCCTCATAAAATGAGATTCTTATTCCTATATAATTTGAAAGAGTTTCTGTAGAATTAGTATTATTTCTTTCTCCTGTTTATTTGGCAGACTGCAACAAAGAAGCCATTTAGAACTGTAGGTTTCTTAGTGAAAAGGTTTTAAGTTTAAACATTCAATTTATTTAATTATTGGGTTATTTTGATTTTCTATTTATTCTTACTTCAGGTTAAGTTCTACTTTATGATAAATTTGTCCATCTTTGTCTTTCATTTATTTAGACAATATTGCTAATAATATCTCTTCTTTTTTTTTTAATACTTGTAGAATCTTTCGTTCTCTTGTTTGATTTTTAATGTATATTTGCTTGTTTTCTCTTTCATTATGCTCCCTTATATTTATCATTTACATTTTTCACTTAAGATGAATTTAAATTGATCTACTATTACAGTTGAAATTTAATTAGAGGTTTGCCTATACATATGATCCTTTAGGTCTAAATATGCTCAGTAAGTATCCCTACTAAATGGCTACTGCCTATTTAAGAAATAGTCAAAGACATGCATAATAAATAATTGCTTTAAATACGTACATAAAATTGGTAGACTATTCAGATACGTACATAATAATTATTAAGATTACTAGGGAATTTGAAATTGTATCAAAGCCTCTTCATAGTCTTTCCAAGAAAAAATTCCACAATCAGACAATCCTATATTTTGCATTGTAATAGAAAGTTGCTACATGATGTGTAGATGTAATAACCGATTCCTTAAATTTCTTATACAATGAAAGAAAAAAAACATCTGGAGTGAAACAATTTATTAATTCTAAGCAAAATGAAATACTAGAATAAAAATTACACTTACACTTAAAGAGAAAATTTGGGTAAGATGTATGAAAAATCAATACTATAGGCTACTTATTTTTTAAAACATTTTACAAATATTATTTGAGCACCTATAATGCACTTGAACTTATGCACAGAAAAAAGAATAGAGCAGTGAACCAGAGAGCTAACCTTCTCACCTTCATAAATCTGATATTCTTATGTGTATGTTGATTATCAGTGATCATTCTGCAAAATATAATACAGAATGTGTAAAAGAGCATATTGCACAGAAGACAAGAATTTCTCCCCCTCCCCCCCCAAAATCAGGCTACTCTAACCCTCCCTACAGTATAATTTCCTATATATAGCAATATTAGTGACAAAATGGTACAACAGGTGTCCCAAAATTCACGCAAGAAATAATTTTGATAGAAAACACAGATTTATAATTACAAATTGTAAATTTTCATTGCTCAACAATGAAAACGCATTGTTCTTTCATGTAGCGCTCCATTTTTAATAACCCTGAACTGTGAGCTGTCACGCTGTCTTTTTTTGTTGTTGTTGGCAACACTTTACCTCACAGAAATGACGCAAAGTTCAAATCTTGCGTGAATTTTGGGACACCCTTTACAATGAACAGAAAGACCCATGGGAATGCATATGGCCAATTCTTTTCTTTGTCCTCCAAAATGAAATTTTAAGAAATAATAAAAACAGACCATCTACTTTCAAACTCTTCACCTTTTGTGTTCTTTGAGGCATGTAAGCCAAAAAATACTTTCACCCTTGTTTTGAAAGTTAATAAATGTCATTTAGCATTTTACTAACTACTAATAATGGGATAAATTAAATATGAGAAATTAAAAAAAAAAGAGCCATTTTGAAAGCTGCCCTAGCAAAATAAAGTATCATATTGGTATAGAAGAATATTCTCTGTTTTGATGAGATTTCTGCTTAAATGGCTGATAACTTTGCTACCTGACTTTCTCAGGCTGAACTGTATAAAATGCTATTTCATTAGCAAGACTGTGGTATTTCTAATGTAGCAAACTTTCACTGTAGTTTAGCCCATATGCCATTGATGTTCAGATTGTTAATATGAATGGTCCTTGTATGTCATTTTCTCAAAAATGTTGGGCCATTATCTTTAACACAAAATGTTATTAGTAGTGACAGATCAAAAGGCCACTGAAACTGCTTTATATGATGTGTGAGGTGCCAAAGGGTCAGGTTGAGCAACTAAAACTTTGTTTTATGATGACACCACACACTTATTTTTTAAGCCTATGCTTCTTACCTTGACAGTTTCCTGATAAAAGCAATTTATGAATTATGACTTTAGTAGGCTTCTGTTAAGACTTCTATTCTCTCTTAACCACAGAGTACAGCAAAGCAACTGAGTCAACACAACACTCCGACCTTTTAGCGTTTTAAAAGACAAAATCTGTGTTTAAATGTCAGAACAAGGAACAAATTTTCAGCTAATTGTGCTTGTCTGGTATTTCAAAATGTAATCTGGTTCTTTCAAAAGTATCCTTTGACCTGTTTCACCTCTCACCCTAAACACTAGTACAATAATGTTAATATTTATATGATAGTTTTAAAGTACTTATTAAATAAAATGAATTTACTCTCCCACTTATACTGTGAATCTCAAATGCAATTGTATTAGATCATATTTATTTTATTTTCTACTAAATGCTTAAAAAAGAAATCAGTTTAAGGATTTCCAGAAAGATGGTGGAATAGGTAAATCCTGTATTCTCTGCTTGTATCCTCTCATGAGCACATCAGATTTACAAAACATGAATGAAAATCATCTAAGTCTAGCTGAACAGAATTCCTATAACTGAGGACATATAGAAGAAGCCACCTTGAGACTGGAAGGAGAAGAGGAGATTCAGTGAGGGCTAGTCCCCTTACTCACATGTGGTTAAAAATCATGAGGGTATCTCTGCTGTAGAGTTCTCTCCCAAGGACTGAGTGTACCAGCCCTGTACCAGGCTTCCCAGACCAGGGTTCCAGTGCCAGAAAGAAAAGGTCCCTAACTTCTGGCTATGAAAATCAGCAGAGATTGTGGCTGAATGTAACAGAAGACAGTGGCAATCCCAGGCATTCCTCTGAAAGGAACAGCACATAGACTTACTCATTGATGAATTCACTCGCTCTGAGGTTCAACACTGGGGATCCAGTTTGGGAAGCACCAGGAATATACAAGAAACAACAGAATTTTCTGGCTTCAGGGTAAAGACTGGAGGGGCAGCAGATTCCCAGACATTAGTACTTGCAAAGACTGTTGGTTCTTTGTTGAGCCCTTCACATTCCTGACATGCAGACACAGGCAGCCACCATGTCTGAGTTTCCATTTGTCCTGCCCTGGTAATTTCTGGAGACCCCACCTCACCCAATTTGCAAGCCCACTAAGTTGCTTCCGGGGGCTTTCCATAGAATGGCTGCCTTGCCTCATGCTGCAGACATTCTTAAAATCACTCAAAGGCTCACAAACTACAAACAAGAAACATCTATAGCATGCCCTGTATATCTTGGTAAATAGCCCCACACCTGCCATTACTGGCAGCCATCCTTAGTTCATAGCTTAGCTTTTCCCAAAGATTTTCAAGTCCAGCATAGGTAGAAACAATCTGTGGATCACTTTGTGGCTCATGCCAGGTGGCTCTGGGCAGGACACAAGTGGGAAATGAACTTGGCCTGCAGCAGGAATACTGAGAGAAAGCTCCTGGGCTTGCACACCTGGTGGCCAGCTAGGACTGAGCCAGAGCACCAACAGGCCACCTCCACAGATGACACACTCAAAGGGCAGCTTGGGTGAGCACTAGAGCCCTGCCAAAGTGAATTCAGCTTCATAGGGTCAGCCCTGCAAAAAAGCCTCTCCACTGTAGTCATGGTCAGTCCTCACAACCAATCAGCTGGAAGGTCAGTTCTTCCCATTGATATGGAAACAGCAACCAAACTCATCTACAGCAGGATGGTACACACAACCTACACAAGGGACACCCCTGGAGTACCCAGCTCAGGTGACAAGGGAGACCGACACTGGGCCCTATAGGATACCTAATACATAAGGTCACTATCCCAGGATTGGAATGCATAGCAACCCTACCTAATATATAGACAGAAACTCAGAGGACAGCCAAAATGAGAGACAAACATGGTCCAAATTAAAGAATAAAAAAACAATTCAGGAAAAGAAAAAACAAACAAACAAACAAACAAAAACCCTGAACAACATGGAGACAAGCAATGGAGGAATTCAACAGATAAGATGAAGTAGAGGAGGGAATCAGCAATTTAGAATATTAGGTAGGAGAAAACACCCAATCAGAAGAGCGAAAAGAAAAATAAATCAGAAAAAGAAAAAAATGGGATACGTTTAAGGGGCCTCTGGAAAAGCATTAAGCATAACAATATTTGTATCATAGTGGTACCAGGAGTAAGAGAGAGAAAACAAAGAATTAAAAACCTATTTGAACAAATAATGATGGAAAACTTTTCTAACCTGATGAAAAAAATGGATATCCTTGCTTAGGCAGCACAGAGTCTCAAACAAATGAACCCAAAGTGGCCCTCACCAAAGCATATAATAATTAAATACCAAAGATGAAAAACAAAGAAATAATCTTAAAAGCAGCAAGAGAAAAGCAGCTAGTCACCTAAATTTACAAGGTAGCTCCCAGAAAACTGTCAGGTGATTTCTCAACAAAAACTTTGCGAGCCAGAAGATTGGCACAAACTATTCAAAGTGTCTTGGGCCACATACACTGACACTAAAGATAGATTAAGAGATTAAAAAAAAAGTCACAAAAAATATCTCATAATGTTTTAAGAAAGTTTACAAATCTGCTTGGGCCACATTCAAAGCTGTCCTGGGCTGCTTGCAGCCTACAGGCCCCAAATTGGGCAAGCTGGACCTAAAACCAAGATTGTTCTATCCAGCAAAGCTATCATTTAGAAACAAAGAACAGATAAAGAGCATCCCAGATTAAACAAACACAAACAAGCACAAAATTAAAAAATATTACAAAGATTCTTGAGGAACTTCTTTCAGATAAAAAAAAAAGTCAAAAATATGATTAATAAAATGGTGATAACTACATATCTATCAACAATTTCCTTCAATGAAAATAGATTAAATGCTCAATCAAAAGACTGAATTGTCCTTTCCTACCTTACTTTGTTATGTGTCCTCATTTATAAAATTTAATCACCACTAACCAAACTAATGCAAATGGTCACTGTTCCTAGCACACACTGATCTCTATGTTATATTTAGCTACAAAAAACAAGGAACCTAATAAGGCAGGACTTTTATTTTTGTAACCATTATAATTGTGATAGTAGTTGTTCCAAAAAAAAAAAACCACACACACACACAAAAACACATTGAAAATGACCACTCATTTCTACTTGTAGTAAAAAGTCTCTCAGAACTGGAATCTCACTCTTCTCATAGGAATCTCTAAGATGGCCCTTTAGAAATAAGATTTATGAGTATGTATAAGTGTGGACTATAGCAGTGGAGCACTGATTCTAGGAAAAGTGTGAAGGGGGGATTTTATGGTTAGGTAGTGGACTGAGCCTCATATGTAAGAAAAGAGAATCATTCAACTATTTTTCATATTCACTGGAATATATTATTTGAAAGGTAGAACGATATGATTACAGGCAAGGGTTCTTCTGACAAGAAAACATTTGTACACCAAATTTCTTACTATGTATTAAAAATATTAAAAATTTCTGATGCCTGATATGACACTGAGTGAGTATATTTTAAAGAACAAAATCCAGAAAGCCCCAAGGAGAAAATATTAATAAGGATGACAATGAGTTCAACATTGAGACAGCTCTCACTTCAGTATTCAATGCTCCTTAGCACCAAAGACGTAATTTGGGTAGAAATGATGTACACTTGTAGATACAAACTGAAAGATTTTTAAGGAAAAAAGATCTATAATGTTCAGATCTGTAGCTAACTTCAATATGGAACACCTACTGTGACAGGAACACTGAAGAGAAAGTCAAAGTCTTTTTCTGACCCCAATAGCTTAAGAAGTTACTTTAGAATTGTCATTCAGAATAGTTATTCAGAATAAGGTTTTCTGTTGGCGGATAAGATGTCTGTGAACATGACTCTTCTTGTAATAGACAGCGTCTATAGAAATGTTTCCTGTATTTAACAGTACCTTGCTTGAGGAGCTGAATCCTAACAGAAAAATTATGAGATCCTGAGAGCAGCAAAGACAGAGGAGGAAAAAAGTCATTTCACAGCCTGAACAGACGTTTCAATTCCCTCTCTGTGAATCAATCATTATTGTGACTTCTTCTATGGGTATAATCACTTCTGAAATTTGTTATCTTTTCATCAGAGATAAACTCTTCAAGGATGGTCATATTTAGGAAAACTTGGAATTATTATAATTAGGACAATAGATAAGTGAATATGTGTCTCTGTGTGTCTACAAGCAAGTATTTTTTTCAGCAATGCTTCAAATACTTTTAACAAAAATTTGACTTCTATGTATTAGAAAGATTTATTTTACTGAATGTCATATTTTCATACATAATTCCAAGTATATTTTAAAAGTTTTTAGCCAATTATTTAGAAAAACTATGGTTATATATCATGCTGTTGCATAGCTAATATATTCTCATTTGTTCGACATTTATTTTTGAAATTAGTGAAAGCATGCTACAGTTTTTCTGTAATTTATATACAATCTGCACTTGCACAACATATTACACAACTTGATTATTTTAAATTTCAAACAAATATGTCAGAGTTTCAGGGGTCATCCCAATTCAAAGTCTCTTAGTTTTGACACAAAATTATTTTACTCTGTCAGATTAGATATTGGTGTGTAGAGTGAATCAAATCTATGATTAAATATATAGATTATAATTTGTGCATTACTAACTAGTCATCACAAACTAGATTTAGAAATAATAATAGAAATATATCCTAATTTAAATGAACAATTGTTTCAATTTCAATGTTTGTATTTTTATAATTTTTAATATGGAGAGTATTTTTATTAAATAATAGTTAAATATTCCATAATTAAAACATGATTTAAAAGTAAAAATTGTACTTCTCTTATATAATAGCTTGTTCCAAATTTTCAAGGAAAAAATATTTAATAAAGTGAGACTTCAAGTAGGCCAAGCACTATTATTATACAATTATTTACCCAAATTGAGAAGTTTCTTTTAAATTAAACTGTGGAAAAAGTTGCATTAATTTGTTCATTCCTTTTTATTAGTGGTAAATTTTCTAATAACCTGTTAAAATAGAAAAATGAATTTTTATCTGAAAATGTAAGCATCACGTATATTATGTGCTCTATATAACTAAAAAGAATGAGGAATATTAATTTTAATTAAATTTATTTCATTATATATTAAACTAATATTGAAAGTCATTGCTATTCCTTTAATTATAAAATTAACTTTCTATTTCAACTTGGCAACATAGTATTATACATTTTTATATACAAACTTGAATCTTCTAATGAGATAAAAAGAAAAAAAATTTAAATAACACAAAAATATCTAATTTGGTGAGTTTCAAACATGAGTTTTGATAGTAATTAATCCATTCTATTTCATTCTGTGATCAGTTAGATAGACTAAACAGAAATATAAATTTTAAGCTTAATGTGAGGGGGAAGCAGTGGTCCCTTTAGGAAAGGTCTCATAGTCGAATATATGATCATTCTACTTATAAACAGAATATGTTTTTCTCTTATTTACTGTTGAAAATTGTTAAGTCCACTGTGCTATATTGAAGTTTATTTAGTTGTTTCAATTTTTATTCACTATTCCATAGAGAATTTTACCACAAAGTCTAGGCTGTTAGTGATGGTGCATATTTGTATTAGTGATGAAATACTTTTAAATTAATTCCTTATTTTGAATTCTGGTACCAAGGATAGTCTTTTTTTCTAAAATAATTGGAACACATTTAGCATATTTAATAGCACTGATCCTTTGTTAGCTTCTCTAATAATATTTTATCCTAATATTTGTTGCATTCCTCAGACAAATTTGAAGGTTTTTGAAGTGATGGTTTTAATTGTATTAAAAATACTAGTATCTTCCAAGGTGGTTTCACTTTTTGCCAATTCAATGTATAAATAATTAGGAAAAGCTTCATAACAAGTCATTCCCCCTTTGAATGCTATCATCCTTTCTGCTGATATTAGTGTTAATTTGTTTAAATAAAACCGCACATTGAATTTCAAATAAAAAATAGACAGTAACAATGACATTAAACATGGATATATTTGTATGTGTATGCATGTAATCTCTGGCACAAATTCTTTAAATGAAACATAAAATTGAATATTTTGGTCAAATATACTTTTTTGCTTCTATCTTACCAAATAGAAAAAACAGTACTTTTTGCAATATAATTTTATATGTTCAAATTAAAATATTTTTCTGAAATATTTGTTATTACATCATTAAATTAGTTCATTGTTAATTACCAATAGTTGTGCTTTTCAACATGTCATACACAGTGTGGACTCTTTGAGCTCAAGAAGCAATTTGACATATGAAAGAATGTTCCATACAGTGATATATGCTGTGATAATGGACTTTGGGAACACAGAATATGAAAGTGAAAGTTAGGGAAGCTTGGAGAAAGAAACATTTCATAAAAATATTAAGTAAACATTAGTTATTATTCAGACTAAAAAAGTGTCATGTATTATTTCAGACAAAGGAATTAGCATAAATGAAACAAGCAATAAAACTCACCACCTGGTTTTAGGATAAAAATATACTGTCTTAACTCTATTTGTGTCATTGTGTATCAATGTGTGTGTGTGTGTGTGTGTGTGTATGTGTGTGTGTGTGTGTGTGTGTGTGTATCAACAACATAAAGAATGATAGACAAAGAAGTCAGAAAAACAGAATGGTAAACCTAAAGATAGGTCTAAATGTCTGAATATAAAATAAAAAATATTATGAATGTTTCTTGATTACCATGTAAAGGTAGGTGTTTAGAATCCACAAAATATATTTAATGAATGATAAAATAATAATGGCTATAAAGGTAACATTAAAGAGAACGTTTCTACTTATTAATGTTTATATATTTCAGACAATGTACTAGTAGGGGTAGTATGATTATAAAGAGATAACAAAAAGGAGTTTTTCGGACTGAAGGACTTATTTAGTATCTTGACTGTGACGATAGTTTGCAAATCTATACATGCATTTAACTTCATAGAACTGCATTCCAAATTTTTTGTTTTATGATTTATTTTTATTGTTTTTGACAGTGAGAGAGAGAGATACAGAGACAGAGAGAAGGGGGAAGGCCCAGAACAGTCTCCATATTTGCACATTATCTGTTTTTCCACATAGTTTAATTCCACAGGTAGGTGTGGGGCTGCACAAGGCAGGAACTAGGCCAGGGTCTCACCTCGGTGAGAACTGAAATGGGGGCATTCCTGTGTTCAACATATGGGTCCGCATGGGCCGGGACTGGGACTCAATTCTCAGTCCCCGGGGCTGCAAAGTGAGCGCCTAACCCACTGAGCCATCCCGGCTTCCCCTCTAAACTTTTTATGTCTGGCTTATTTTGCTTAGTATGATAATCTCAAGAAACATTTATGTTGTTGCAAATGGTAGTATTTCATCTTTTCTTATGGCCGGTATCCCCTTGTATGTATGTATATGTGTATGTATGTATGTATGTGTGTGTGTGTATATATATATATATATATATATATATATAT